>VCRD01002403.1:77261-89503 GCA_006783055.1 Trinorchestia longiramus | reverse complement strand
ATTCTAAATTTTACTTTTTAAGTGTCCCCATAGGAAAATATCACAGGGAGTCAAATCAGGGGATCTGGGTGGCCACTGAATACGCTGATTTAAGGAGATAATACGATTTCCGAATCGCTCATCCAGTTTTTCCCTTACAGCAATAGTTCAGTGAGCAGGAGCATCGTCCTGGATCCACCACGTTCTATTAATTCTATTTCTATGGGTTTCTTGGATTATTGGAACTACCATACTATTTATTAGGTCAAGGCATTCTAATCCATTTAAATTGTTGTTGTAAAAAAAGAACCCAGAAGACATCCGTTTCCACAAAGTCCCATCCAAATTGAAACTTTTTCTCTAGAAATTTCAACATTGTAGTTAAAGTCAGGAGGATTGTTCTTGGGTGCATATCTGCGAACATTATGGCTATTAACTTTGCCATTTAGATGGAACGCAGCCTTATCTCCAATCACAATGTCTTCAATGAATCGATCAATTTTTTGCAGAAACCACTGAGCAAAATTTAGCCGCCGAGGAAGATCAGTATCTAGTAGTTTATGTCTCACGTGCATTTTGTAAGGATGCCATTTCAATTCTAACTTTACAATTCTGTTGAATGTGCTTTTACTTTTGCCCAATCCATTCTTTCTTGAAGAAATGTCTGGATTAGCTAACAGTGCTTGGTGAACAATTTCGACATTTTCTGTTGCTCGTTCAGTACTCTTGCGGCCTGATCGATCTTTGTTTAGATTTCGGCTGGTTCCTTCAGTTTTGTACTTCCTGACATCTTTCCAGATGGTCACCTTCGATGGAGAAAAACTTTCAGGGAAGCGCTCTTGAAATAATTCTTGAACATGTTGAAAACTGTTGCTATCGAAAAAATTCACATCTATGAAGATCCTTTGTTCTTTTGTAAGTTGCATCTTGAAGGTTGGCTCATTGAAGGATAAAATTAGTGACATTAAAACTTGATGATACCGTATTTATGGGAAATTTCATACAAAACCGTATCCATGATACAACATAAAGAATCCTTGGAAGGAGCAGTCTAACTGTAAAATGTGTATTTCAGATATTGTGCACAAACATGTTTTCACTGTCTGCAAAATATGGTTTCAAATTTTCTCATGAAATTTTCATCACAGATAGGGAAATAGTTGAAAAACAACATGCAACTTTTCAAATTTTCCTAACTTTAATAGTTTTTGAATTATAATTATTTGAAATTGGGTTAACTTTTTTTGGGACACCCTGTATAGGCTGTTGCCTGGGCCCTGCTGCCTGAGCGAGACCGCTCTTTGGTCAACGTGGAGCTTCCACTCGTAACGGAATCTAGCCTCGTCTGGGCTGTATTCATCTGCAGTGTGAGCCGGGCAATTCACTACATCCCCCTCGTTACTAATCTCCTGCAGAACCTCGGTATGTTGCATCATTTGTAATTCCTGCAACTCGTCTGTTAGGAGTTCCTCTTCACGTTCTTCGACAAATTCGTACACGTCACCCTTACCTACCTCCAGACCCATCTACTTTCCGAAAGACACAATCTCCTCCAAATTTTCACAAAGGAAAAGCGTAGGTGCTAGCCCAGCTGATGCTGGACCGATGCGCCGATTAGCATGCTGAAGCATGACTTGTATCTCAAAATGTTGCTCTCATCTCAAACCAAAAAGCGGTTAAATGACGGCTTGTATCTCAAAAAAACTCGTACGTCGAGCTGCTCGTATCTCGAGGTACTGCTGTACTTATTTTTCGAGGTATAGGATTACTCCATTCTTACTTTTACCTCCTCCTACTAATTGAAGTATTAGCGACGGAAAAATAGGACCATGGACTTAAACGTGCAATAATAAAACAAAATCGAAGATATGTATGATGGAGCACCATGAGGTGTTGCGTTGTCCTGTTGCGGGAAAGCCAGAAGACAAGTTATACTTTTTGACGCCTTCCATTACATTCAGCAAACTCGGAACAGACATTCACTCAGGCACTGTTCTCAAGTATTATAATATATCTCTCTACTTGCTTGTTTAATATATTTTCTAGATTTTTGGCCGAGCTTCGCTAATATCTCTATGTAGTCACAAAAAACTTGGAGATTATTTCAACAATAAATTGTTACGGTGCAGGGTTACGGTATCCTTTTAAATTAATAAATCCTGATAATTGTCAAGAATGGTGTAGCATTTTTAGGAATAATTTTTTTCACTCAAATTTCAGCGCACTCAAAACTTTCTGCCGTACACCTCTTTGCGCAAAATTAATCTGAAGACTGTATTTCTATACAGATTTCATTCAATTCCCTGGCTTGACAGTACTGTGGGGAAGTAATGATGAAGAAAAAGATGAAATCTTCGTTAAAGTATCGAAACCACCGCAAACTTGGGAAGCAGAGTTCAAAACGCCAACGGATTCAGAAGAAGGAGTCGTGTGTGAGGTGATCATTCCTCCGGCGCTGGTCCTCTCGTCTAACAACTAAGAGCTGTAAAAGAAAACGCACTTCTTCTTTAGTCCGAAGCGACCTAGCGAGTCCCAACAGACTTGGTCTTCAAATTTAACACCCGTTTGAGCTTTGCAATGTCGAGTGAGAATTAGCGCTACTAGTGACTATGATTTCAGGAGTAGCGTAAAGTTCTGCTAGCAAATTGTTCTGCGACTCAAGTCATGTTTCAAATACCTTAAAATCGTACAAATTCGTGTTGATGCCTCGTTTGCTTGTCTCTGCTAGTTGAGGTCATTCCCTCCGTTGGCAAGTAGCAATTATTGTTACACACGAGTCTTGGTGACCCAGAACGTTAAATTTATGCATGAATGCGGTCTTGCTACAGCGAAACTAACATTCCCAGTTACGCCGAGTTTTCTGATACTGGGCTTACAAAACACTACTGCTGCAATAGAATTTTTAGTTTACTTGAAGAGCTCC
Organism: Trinorchestia longiramus; assembly: GCA_006783055.1. Taxonomy (NCBI): domain Eukaryota; kingdom Metazoa; phylum Arthropoda; class Malacostraca; order Amphipoda; family Talitridae; genus Trinorchestia; species Trinorchestia longiramus. Next base: position 86,601 of record VCRD01002403.1, on the reverse strand, counting down.
TGTAAGTTCGTAAATACTAGCGTGGAGTTAGTACTCACAAATTTATAATTCAATGTAAAAGTTATCACGTTCATGAAAATAGTGCAGTACATGCATGGGCACGATTAATAAAGTTGAACGTTCTCTTGCAAATATTTTTGTCTCCTGTTTATTTTAATGCAAAAAATACGGACAAGGGAAGACACCAAACCCATAACTAATAGTAGGTAAACAAAGAATATCATGAAGGACGTCACGTAAACTGTGACTGATCCAGAGGCAAGAAACTCATTACTGTCATACAAGTGTCTCCTACTCGTGTGAGCCCCCACTGCTGTTGTTCACGTGTGAATAGGGTACAGAATAGCGAACTTGTTATCGACAACAACGTAAGCTTGATGGAAAAGTTGTTTGGTTACCTAGAATGAAAGCACTTTAATAGCATCACTTGCTAGGATATTACACAACTGTTTATACTGTCTGGTACTGATGACACTAATTATTTAGATCAAAGTAATTGTCCTTTGCACGTTCTACTCAACTTGCAGAGGTCAATAAACTATAAAATACAGTTTCACCTGCTTAAATTACAGTCATGTACATATGTGACGTCACCTCGTGATATTCCTGATGTTTGTGTAATTCTTTTGAGCACTCATTACTAAAATCAGTCAGTAGATTGTGTTTTAAAAGGAGAAATGACTCAAACTATACCTTACAAATATCAAAGCGTTGTATAGTATCAAGGTGCACCGATTTAAAGCTTCATAACATTTAGTCGAACTGCTGAGTTGCTGCTCAGACTCACCAACACCAGCTGAGCTCATACAACTAGGCGTAGTCCCTGGGGCTGTACGGGTAGTTCTCAAATCCGTAATGTTTCTTTAAAAGTGTGTGTCATGTCACTGCTCAGAGGATAGCATGACTCACCAACAACTTATCAGTTCAATATTAACGAGTCGCATTTAAACCTAACCAAATGAACTCAGACTTCTGCGTTCGGTAAATGAATGATTTCGTAATCTTTCCGATTAGAATAGATGTCTACCAAACTTCAATGCCCCCGGGAGGTGTACTTAAAGACCCTAGTTCAAATTGCACAAGGCAATTTAACTTTCACGTTGAAGGTACATTTTACGAGTCGAGTAAAAAGACTATTTTAGGATAGTCTTCTGATTTGCATCAATAAATTTCATCTGTTGCAAATACAGGATTAATTAAATTTGGCCATAAGCTTTTAGGTCAATTGACTAGTATATGTTATTAATATGAATAATATGTTCAAAGCTGAAGCCCTATCCTGCTTTATATAATCTTTTAGCATCAATATTCTTCACTAAACCATCAGTCTGTGAACGTTTGAACAAACTCATTTGACGGCAAATACCATCTATTACTCGAGAAACAAATGTCTAAGATAATTTCTAGTCTTGGTGCAAAATGATGCACTGATTCGCTTGCATTTGAACACCATCAGTATCATGGTTTGAAAATTAATTTTCCGTAATAAAACCCGACGCAATGGTTGAAAGTAACCATTCTGCTCAGAGTGAACTTAACCTTGCCTTGAGCTCTGAGCTACTGAGTGCATCAAATTATGATGCAAGCACCGAAAATTTTGTTATTTTCATCTATGAATTGGAATTCATCATGTTTAAGGTGTGAAGATGACATGTATCTGCGGAAGTTATCTTGCACCGGAGCAAAAACATCAGATGAAAATACTATCTTGCTACCTAAATAACAATAATTGGGGCACCTCTCTTTACCCCAGAGAGAGCGAGACAAAGATAATCAACAGAGCAAACGTAATTAATAATTGGATTACACTACTTATGATGCTCAAGACTATAACGATTACAGCTGCGATACACAGATACCTCATGAACCTCTTTACAAAGGAAGGAGTACTCAAGTCTCTAAGCCTGACTTGGAATCTCTAACATCTTTTTTATAAAGACCAGTTGAGATACAAATTAGGCTAAATATGTTTCCAAGCGAAATTTATAGTACGAATGTTATTATAAACTCCTGATTCACGCTATTATCATTTACAAGCTCACCTCGCGTTGTGCACTACGCGGTGTATTTTTAATAGAACACCTGTGGTTGAAGGTGAAGGAAAGAATTTTAAATGAGCAATATATAATATATATATATATATACATATATATATATATATATATATAAACACCACTTTGTATTATAAACTGAACATAACCACATATGCCATGTATATTATGGGTATGATACATAAAGTAAAAGCTTTGTACTAAATATTAAATCTATAACGATGAATCACGAAAAATGAAAATATATTGCAGAACGAACTGAAAACCTGCAATTAACTTCATCTAACAGCCTTTGCGTACTTGGAATTCACCAAAGATGGTTAGAGTATGTACCTGTGTGTGTACTTCCGAGGCAACATTGATTGTTTNCGGCAAATACCATCTATTACTCGAGAAACAAATGTCTAAGATAATTTCTAGTCTTGGTGCAAAATGATGCACTGATTCGCTTGTATTTGAACACCATCAGTGTTATGGTTTGAAAATTAATTTTCCGTAATAAAACCCGACGCAATGGTTGAAAGTAACAACAAACAATCTTTATTTCCAATCAAGTACACAGTACATAGACATTTAGTACATTGGTTTTTAAATTCTTAAGGTTAACATTCTTAGAGTAAGGATGATGGTGAGCTCCATGCGACGATCCTGGGATGTGTCCATTCTGCTCAGAGTGAACTTAACCTCGCCTTGAGCTCTGAGCTACTGAGTGCATCAAATTATGATGCAAGCACCGAAAATTTTGTTATTTTCATCTATGAACTGGAATTCATCATGTTTAAGGCTTGAAGATAACATGCATCTGCGGAAGTTATCTTGCACCGGAGCAAAAACATCAGATGAAAATACTATCTTGCTACCTAAATAACAATAATTGGGGCACCTCTCTTTACCCCAGAGAGAGCGAGACAAGGATAATCAACAGAGCAAACGTAATTAATAATTGGATTACACTCCTTATGATGCTCAAGACTACAACGATTACAGCTGCGATACATAGATACCTCATGGACCTCTTTACAAAGGAAGGAGTACTGAAGTCTTTAAGCCTGACTTGGAATCTCTAACATCTTTTTTATAAAGACCAGTTGAGATACAAATTAGGCTAAATATGTTTCCAAGCGAAATTTATAATACGAATGTTATTATAAACTCCTGATTCACGCTATTATCATTTACAAGTTCACCTCGGGTTTTGCACTACGCGGTGTATTTTGAATAGAACACCTGTGGTTGAAGGTGAAGGAAAGAATTTTAAATGAACAATATATAATATATATATAAACACCACTTTGTATTATAAACTGAACATAACGACATATGCCATGTATATTATGGCTATGATACATGAAGTAGAAAGCTTTGTACTAAATATTAAATCTATGACGATGAATCACAAAAAATGAAAATATGTTGCAGAACTGAAAACCTGCAATTAACTTCATCTAATCCCGCTACCGCCATGGTTGACGCGGCTAGAATTACTGCCTAGGACTTGGGTAACCGAATAATTATCGAAGTAATTATCCGACCCAAGAATGGGCCCGAAGGTTCGTTCCCATAGCTTCATTCTATAACAGCCTTTGCGTACTTGGAATTCACCAAAGATGGTTAGAGTATGTACCTGTGTGTGTACTTCCGAGGCAACATTGATTGTTTCCGGTGATACATTGGCCATTTCCGAAAACACACCTGCCATTTCTGATGACACATTGACCGTTTTTGATGAGACATTAACCCTTTTTAATAACTCATAGACTACTTTAGACATTTTAGCTATTGCCCTGAAAAAGAAATCCAAAACAAAGTTTACCGAACTAAAAAACTAAACGCACAGCACTCGCATAAGGTCTGTTGAATCATTTAAGATACTTTATGACATTCTTGGGAACTCCCATCTATCGGGGAATCCAATTAAGACAGACTCTTTCCCTGTGAAATAACTTTGAGAAACTTATCCTCAAGGTAACACCAAATTTTCAAGTTGAAGGTTTTCATCTTCGGTGTGCTCTTGTAGGAGATTCTGTTCCTTTGATTCTTGTGGGAACAAAGACGTAGCGATCTTTATTGAAGGAGGCAATAGTCTAGTTAATTAATTTTTCAGGGACTTTCCTCATACTACAGACATATGCTACAAAAGTAAATTCCGCTACCGTCTAAATTTAGTAGTGAAATCATGTGTAAAACCAGAACACACCAGTACACGCACTCCTAGATCTGATTTTTAATAAGTGTTAGCATATCGTAAACTATGTACTGCAAAAATTTGACCTGCTTGTGTAATTCTGGCAGATTTTAATCTTGGTAGGGTTAAATTTTGGTTCATTTGCAACACTTGGTATACTTTTACACCTTCTTATTGTAACTCTCAAATGCTCCAGCAATGATTTTCAACAAAAATTGTTGTACCAAAGCCATGGAAAATTGTTCTTGCTGGAACAATTGTTTCAAGCTATTACGACACTCTGCTATTAATATCTTTATTTCAAGAGATGTTGTCAGATTTTATTCAGGAAAGGGAGGAAAGTAACGTAACAAGATCAAAAGCTTACATATCTCTTCATTGCCTACGTATACTGTGTAGAGGAAATCAGACTCACGTCCTTGTTGGCAAAACTTGAGCGTAAAGAAGTATTCAAAATCAAAATTCCATAATGGATTTGCAGGCTCAAATCAACGCACGAGTTCTTTGTTTAAGAAACAATCAGATACCAAAAATGTGCTATAAAGTTGACAGTGTCAGGCAGCGAAATGTACCCGAAAACATTCCTCCTACATTAATTTCCCATGACCATTTCAAACGTGCAATTAATATTTAAATGTCGAAGCGCCCATGGGAAGATTTTCTGATATTTTATTCGCGTCCAAAATCGAATGTAGAAGTGAATGATTCTAGATACGATTCCATGAACAAAATACTCGATCACAGAAGCTGATAGAAGTACAAAACTAAATTCTTCCTACAAAAACTCAACGTTTGAAGCCTAGTTTTTTACTTTTAATTTATTGGTAAGCGTCATAACTAGGTTTTAACATTCACAGCACTTATAGACTTATGAACTAAGTAAATAAGTAACGATTTTACATGAAGTTACAGATTCAAAAATCAACATTACACAGATCTAATCGATTTTGTAACTCCTATTTTGTCACAATTATCGCTTGCCTAATTTGAGCACGTACAAACCCAGAGATGCATGTCACGATAATGGTCTATTTTTACTAAGACTGAAGTAGATTGGGTGTAGCACAGAGAACTCAAGGGTAGAGCTCTCGCCGGATAATTTTCCTGAAGGTTTCGCTCCTGGAAGAATCAAGTTCAGAGTACGTGCGTGGGGGGCAGCAAGTGCAGGGTACCCACCAACCGGTCAGCTTTAGGCTCACTGTACAGGCCAGCATCCAGAGAACCACGAAAAATGCGAATAACGCCACTGTGAAAGTAAATAGTGAGGGCGTAATCGTGAAAATCATATTGGAAGTTACAGTGAAGAGAAATTTAAATAGCGAATCTGGGAAATATTAATGGTGAAACCACGGAGAACTCTGTAAAAAATTAAACAACTTGCAACAAAACCTCAAATTAATATTGCATTATTCATTAAAGAAAACACTACGAGGGCATCAGAGCTGCATGAGAACCGTCTCTGAATGAAAAAAAGTTTGTTCAACATAACATTGAAGTAAAACCATGTAATATTTAACTGTATGTATAGTTTAAACGTAATTTATATTTCACGTCGACAGGGCTAGAACAAGCGCAGGTTTTGTAGGTCATTTTATTGGAAAAAGTGACTTCTGTTAATAAATATTAACAAACAAAATACTAGCGTATACAACTGAAAAATAAATACTTTTTGGTATGCAGAAATAATGACAAATTAAAAGTTTTTCGTAAACACACTGAAGCACAGCACACCCTCTGTTTTTGTTGTTTACTTTTTCATGTTTTTTTTCTATTCATTGCAAGGAACGGGAATCATTCATTTCAAAAATCTAACTGTTCGCCTTATTCAATTGGACTTAGTGACATTTCATTCAGACTCCAAGTTCAGAAAACTAATGTCATCTTTACTATTGTCACAAAAATTACTTGTTCTCTTCATTTACGTCGGTGGGAGATGGTCCTTCTAGGTCAAAGCCCTGCTTTCGACCGAGTATATCCCAGCCTTTCAAAAATGTAATAATTTGAAACTCCCCAATAATTAATGTGGTAGATAGGAAATGTGGATTGTCCACCAGACTGCTGAATTTAAATTAAGGGAGCAAAATCGAAGCTATTTTGGAGTGGAAGTCGTGTCTTGAAATCAAAAAAGTCGAGTTGGAATCAAATTTCTGAACACCTGGACCTAATAGTGTCATATGAATTTTAAAATACTGTTACTAATTCATTCGTAATTTTAAAATGAACATTTATAATGGATCATTAGAAAAATAGGAGCAGTCACCATAGCGAACAGTTCAGCTGCGTCGTCCCCATAGACATGACAGCAAAAGAGTCTCCTTGACCTGTAGTCGCCATATTGGCTACGTCAAAGACATCCTAATTAAGCAGCGTAGCTTTTGCTGCAGCATTGGGGCTGAATATTGCAACACCTTAAGCTACAAATATTTACTTTATTTGTATTCTGTATTGTTAAAGTATTTAGAAATGTGACTGAGCCAAAGAAACCTAATTTGGCGCGTCATCTTTTAAAGAGATGCCGTACTAAATATTACATCAACATTGATTACAAATTTTATCAGAGCTCTGAACACACATAACGTACCACTATTGAATACAGAGAATGTATCTCTGTAGTATTCAGTACAGTCAAAATTATCCTGCATAGAATACAAAGAATTAAACTCACAGGACATAATGAGGCATTAGCATCAGAGACGTGCTGGAATGTTCCGCTCCGGAAAGCCTTCATTACTGTTTAATCATAATTCAAGTAGCATTCAAGAGAATTTAGCGTTTCTAGATATTAGTACTGCTCCGTATTAAATTTTAGATACCCCATATGCATTTTGATCATTATTTTTACTCAATTTTAACATGCAGGTTGATCTACATTCGAAAAAAATTTGCTCCACTGTCTGCTCTTACTTCTCAGTAAATTTTCGCTCCTTGTTAGTGGACGTAATAGCGGCCTATGTCCGGTAGTGGTCCACATGCTTCTGGCTAGTTCAATAAATATTTGCCTGGCTAGCCAAACAGATATTTTTCTGACAAGTCTAACAGATATGTTTCTAGCCAGCTAACCCGATTTTTTTTTGCTAGCTAAAGAGGTATTTTTCTGGCTAGCTGAACAAAGAGTTTCCTGCTTAGCTAAGCTAAGAGAAAAAGTATTGAAAGACTATGTCACATTACGTCACGTAGCAATTCCTCTGAACAAATCATCTGGTTTTTTAATCCATGCAGAAACTGTAAAATATTATAGGTAATTTTTGTGCGAAGTAAGTTAGTTATGAAGGTGTTGCAAAGAGTATGTTGAAAACATTTACGTTGAACGTTTTGAACTTTGCTTATTATTATGATGTATGGAATACTTAGAGATAAGAATCACTTTATTGAAATCAGATTACAGTTTATACTGGATTACAAAGAAACGAAAATCAAATACAAGTGAATTTAACGTTCAGTTTTTCAGCGGGTATGCAGTGCATGCTGACCTTCATTAGAAGTGGCTCAATTTGTGAAGGTAATGGTTACAAATTTAGAAGTCAAAATTAGGTAAGCAGAAGTCCGACGTTTCTAATTTAAAGCAATCAAATGAAATATGAACCAGTCATTCGGCATTATCTAATGCTAAAAAGCTTAAGAAATTGAAGAAAACAATCAGTTCGATCACTGCATTATCATGATCTACAATCCTCATTTAAAGTGATCGGAGAGTAGAACCTATGTACTCCTATGCCGAGTACACACTTCTGAGGTTATACTGAAGAAAGATAGCGTATCAACATTGCATTCTGTGGGTAACATGCAGTGCAGAAGTTGCTGACTTCTGATAAAAAGATTCATGATAGTCATTCCATACTAGATATCTCAGTGCATTTTTCGTAGGAAAGATTAGCTTAGAAGTCCCTGAAATTTTGCATTTTGAATCACCAGAATAAATAAAGAGTATTTCCTGTCTTTTACAACAAATCATGGTTTGAAAAGAAGAGAAATTAAAATGATGGATAACTAAGTCAGTTTAGCATACATTTTCCTCTAAACATGGAAAGTATAAAATTTGCTCTTTAATGCGTAGCATAAAGATTATACAACGCCATACAGAGCTATAATTAATAATATCTTAATATGGGGGAAATTATTCGAACTAAACGAAGGCTTAGAAGTACTAATTAAGGTGAACACGAAAGTTGCGCAAGTTACTCACCTCCAATGATGATGTCCCACGTGCCTTTAGAGAAAATTTCTTCTTGAGATGATGAGTTAGTTGGAGTTGTACCATCTGGTAGAGTAGTGTGCTGTAAATAATCCGTCCTATTTGATGTTTCAACAGGAACTTCAAAAGAGTGTTCAAGAGAGACCAATTGTGAAGCAGTACTTGTTTCCGGTTTTTCTGAGTAATCAGTGGCATTTTCGTATGAGAAAGCAAGAGCGCTGTTTGTGGTGGCTAGCGATGAAAATGCGTTCACTGAAGTTGACTGAACTGTCCAGTCAACTCCACCTTTCCTTCTCTCCGACCACAGTCCTGGTGAGTTTATGTTGTATCCAGCGTATGACTGAACATAGACTGAATTATCTCCATTTTCAGCTACAATATATGTTTGAGTGCGAGTTATTTCCTCTATTTGAAAGTCATAGACGACTTCCACGTTCGTCCACTGAGCAGACAGCTCTCTCTCTGCAGTGTTTGTATCTGAAAAGTAAGCTCTTTGGTAGAGGTAAAGCCAAAGTATAGGCTGTAGATAAACCTAAGCTTTAGAATGAACGTTAGTTCTGTGGTAGAATGAAAGACTAAAAAGGTTGAACGGCACCAAAACTTGCGGAGAATTCGCCCTTCTGTACTTAGTAACAACTGAACTTTACACGTAATGAAAACTGACCCCTGACTAAATATTTATATTTCTGTGAAATGGTGAATACTATACGGTTTACTAATTTCTGTACGCGCGAAGATATCATGACATGTAAATTATGAGTATGAACTGAAAAAAAAAATCAATGGCTGGTTGTCTTACAACTGACGTCTTCTCTCTCTGCTACTGTGCGAGTCCTGTGACGTAGGTCACATAATATATGTAGATCACTCAATGAAAGAGTTTTCGAATTCAATCCCTTATAATGCAATAAG
>VCRD01002403.1:55997-76770 GCA_006783055.1 Trinorchestia longiramus | reverse complement strand
TGTTCAACCAATTGGCGCACCAATCAGTCCGGTGTTGAATTTTTTACGTGAACTAGCGCTAAAGTTTCACAACGGCTAAAAACATTAAGAAAAAATGAATAAAAGGATGATTCACATAATATTTATATGAAAAACAAGAGGCATATACAGTTACACGATTATTAAGAATAACACAGGAAAAATTATCGTTGAAACAGCGATTCCAAAGAGTAAGTTTTACACAAATGTGACCACAAGGAGGTATGGTGCGGGTCCAGCATGCGATAGGCCGAAAGAGTTCTTACGAATAAGATGAAGTTATTAATTGTCCAAAGTTGCAAAAGATTTGAAGGATTTTTTCGATCGCAGTACAGACGATGATTTTGTTATTAGAATGTCACTGAACTAAATGCGATCGTACAACTCGCTGGAGGAATTACTTGTGGACCTCCATTTCATGGTCAAGTTTCATGATTTGGTCAAGTTTTTTAGGACTCAACTATTTCTGGACTCGACACACTAAACAAGAGCAGTGTGTTCATAAATAGGAAGATTAGATGAAGACTTTTAGTTGCGCTGTTGAAAACTTCAAATGTTCGCCCCGCAGTCATTTTTCGACGTGTACTGTCTGATAGAAATGAAGCTAACAACAGACACTAATTCAGTCAAGACCATCCCTTATACAAGTGCAAGCAAAATATTATTGACTTCGAATCAATTTGCTCAGGTCACATCCACATAAAAAATTACATATGTAAAGTTGTAGTGCCTACGTGGGGACACAAATAAGGGAAGCTTGATTTCCTGACGCTTGATAAATTCATCGTTGCCCTAACTAAGGCAATAGATATAAAATACGATACGCTTAACAGTCGATATGAGTTCTTGGGGAAGTTGTTGAGTGGATTCCAGTCGCATACATGGTGTCACAAGGAAATGTGCTGTGCCTTTAATTTTCTGCTGGGTGCGCAAATGCCACTCTCGACCCTTTGATGTAAGTTCTGCACTGACTGTAGCAGACTCCTTGTTGTAGTGCGTAGGTCTGATCAAAGACTCGATATTTACCGCCTTATGATTTGCACCGCCGTAATAGCATACCTTTATCTGCTACATTCTCAATATTACTCAATATGAATTCTTGATTCAGGGTTTAACCATCGTTTTCACTAAGACAAGATAATCGTCACTGTTTAGCATTTAGTTTGAATACCAGCACCGTAGCACAAAAATTTCAATGCATCGATGGGTACAGCCACAATGCCTGAAATAAAAATCTATTAGCACTTTGAAAGACTAAAATCTGACGTTCAACTGTTCCTTAGTTCGTTATTCTGCGGTGCATAGCTAGGTTTATCACAGAGAAACATCAATTCTTCAAATCGCACTGACATGAACACGCATTTCAGCATAACGCCAGGAATGAAGCTTTCATGGACAGAGAATTATACGTCAGCCACCTGCTCTAAAACATGAGATAAAAGTAAAAAACCGTCAACTATCAAGACGAAGACTCTTCAAGTCGATACATTGGTCGTCTTTTCTGTTGCGTCAGTTGGTCATCGCAGTTACCCAAGTATAGTTGTTTTTGCAGTAGCGTTCTGAGGTCGAGTCCTAGCTTCACAAGTGCGATGTGCATAGGCACAAGAGAGACAAACGCTTCGAAAAAGTAGACTAATTTCAGCAATAGTTTAGTGTTCAATTGATTATTCAAATGATGCAGACAGGACCTGTTCTTCATAAAACTTTCATACAGAAGAAGTCAAAATTGTAACTTGTCATCAGCAGTTGACATTATTCTTAAAAATAGATAACCTTCTTAACACAAATTTTTGGTGACGAAGGTTTTCATGTAATGACAAATAATCTATCCAAATTATTTAAAAAGCATCTGCGTTCAACCATACTCTTCTAAAAATATAAGAATTTAATAGAATGTGACAACAGGAACGAGCTGTTTGGACTATTTTTGGGCTGCTACCAAAGTCCCATGAAGTCTACACGCGTATAAGAAGAACGTATAAATCAAGATAATAATATGAAAATAATCACCCGAACTCTTGGACTCTCTTACGACATTTACAATAAGGTGAAAAACTGTCTAAAGTTTACAGATGAAAAGTTTTAAAATCTAAACTGCTTACCTGAGCTAGGGTTCGAAAGTTCATACTACCTCTCCAAGCCCCGTTTCCCGACAAAAGCTGTTACGTTACTATCGTCTGGGACATCTGAAAGCTTCTTGCAAGAACGTCCTAAGCCCATCTCTTACCTTATACTCTGTGCCAGCAGCACCCATCACCTTCTTATCGTTTTTACTACAGTTTTTCTTTTTCCCCTTCTGAGTCTCTTCTCAGTCCTTTCTTTACCAAACTGTTCTTTATTTACTTCCTTACTATCTCAAAGAAGAGTACCCACCGCTCTCGTTTGCTGTGCCAGTCGCATATAAACACTATTAAAAAGTGATCATCCAATTTAATTTTCTTTTAAGATTTATCATAAAAGAGAAAATATGAAATTATGCTCTTCTATCACTTTGGTGGTATTCATATACATCTACATTCACGATTAATTTTGATCAAGCAGAGAGACGAATGCAAATCTCACGTCTCCCTAAACTTTCATTTATACAATATATCAGCATAATTCACAAATTGTCACTACACTCACGTAGAGACGGCTTTTCAAAGGATTTAGACTACTTACAACATTTGCAGTTGCAATTTATACGCTTCTGCACAAAGTAAAAGTGCGTGGTCATTCTTTCGTCCAATACACCGTTAATCATCCTTGCAAGCACTTCATAGCTGAACCTGGGCCAAAGAAGTTTACACCATCTCTCACTCAAGTGTCGGAGTCATTTTTAACACAAACAACTTCTGCAGATGACAGATTTCCATGCCCAAATGTCAGGATTGCTCTGATCTGTTAAAATGGGTCCGACATTCCGTTTCATTCTCAGCTTTGAAGCTTCAAAAATGAATCTCCTTTTGTGTTTACAGTTCTGAAAAGAAATTTGTCTTTCTTCCAACGTAACCGATTAGTAGCTTCACTAAAAAATTGTGTCAAGTTACAGTTAACTTCAGCTAAACGTGCAACTTCTGAACAAGGTTAAATATATTTTTAAGAGCAATATATGCATTTATGAAAAGCAAAGCAGTGGGTCGGGCCAAGTAATGGTTTTAAATTCTGGACATTTATAACTTTTATTTACTTACAGCGGCAGGGTTTTCCGGGCCAAATTACCAAATATAGTCTGAGTTAGCCTGACGGCCAAGTTAGTTTGATTAGCAGTTTACTTTTACTCAAACATTTCACCTCAAATGGTCGGAAGCAATTTTAAGGCTGTATTTTTGAGTACACATTTCACTGAATAGCTGGGCGAAGTTGAAATTTAATTTTTGCCTTCATCAGCCTAAATTAAATCATTTAATCATTTAATTTGCTTGAAAGGGTGAATGAAGACCTTTGGAATACTTTCCCAGCAAAACAAATGATTGAACGTTTAATCATACGGCAGAGCTCTCAATACGTAAAACTCGTAATCATGAGTAATCCAAATATAACATTCACCAACTCAACTAAGGAAAGAAGTTACACATTACTCTTATTATCAGCATTTTGAAACGCGGTTAGCTTGACACTGACACTTCGACACACCCCAGGACAAGAAGTGCGATGTGAACTGAAGGCCTCGTGAACCTCACAGCAAGTAGGACTAAACTCAGCCGCCGCAGCTTTTGATGGCCATGATAAAAGCTGTGCTGAAAAGATGAACTGTGCTGGGCATGACCAACATCGGCGGTTATCCAAAATGCATCGATAATGGAATGGCTCTTCCATAGATATGAGGAAAATAGTAATCCTCCGTAAACAGGACATCGCTGAAACTACAATTTAGATCATTAATGTACTGGGGTCTTAATACATGCAAAATATAATATGAATATGGCGCTTGACATACCCTTTCAAAATATCAATGGTAAAAAAGTATTGGAGATAAAATATTTGGAAAGGTAAAAATTATAGAAGAAATATCACAGCTATGTTTAAAATTAAAATGGAATATAATATCATTTATATAACCTCGGTTATCGTTGAAACAAATATGTACGCGATTTTTTATGATGCAGTTCAGTACTCAACATCTTTAGGGTTATGTAGTCGCTTTTTCGAACAATATTTTACTTTAATTCCTCGAAAGTTTAAGGAAAAAATTGCTGTGAATATTTTATCTTTTTTTATCAAGGAAAATATGAATAGATTTGGATCTAGAGATATAGATGCACACGAAACGTCACTACAACACAAAACTGATCGGTTTGAAAAAATTTGCTTTATCATATTCATCGATTCCTGTTTGTCGAGCCCGTTTCTCGGGATTTAATATTTATTGTTTTTGTGTAATTTTGGTTTAGCCCTTCAGCATTAAATACGTTTCTGTAATTTCTTTATACCGTCATTATATTTCCAGTACGTTTATTGGAAGAAAAGTTTCATATTTTTTGCTCCTTGTTCTATCGCGTTGCGCACCCTTCTTACGATTCGAGTTGTGAGAGCTATATGTAATAATTATCAGCAAAATATATAAAATGTTTCAATAAATTTCAATTATTATTTATTATTTTCTACAAAAGTACGTTTCATAAGCCCCACCATGTATAATAGAAGCTAGCGGGAATTTTCAATAGCGCTTCAACTACAATATGATGCCATGGCCCTATAATATCACATTATATCAACGTTATTGGGATGATGTATTTGCTCACCTATATGGTGACCAGTAGAAAGAAAAGAACGAGAAGCTTTCCCATCTCCCTTTTCCATGCACTTCAAGCTTGACATAAACTTCATTTCGGCATTCAAACGCCGAATACACTCTCCTTTGAACCCCTTAACCGAACATAATATTCACATTGAACAGCTCTAGCTCGTTGAAATAAGGATTTTTTAGGACTATTTCGACCAGAACAGTAAGCAAATTTAATCTATTTCCTTTACGTAAACAGATGTATGATAGAGTAATCTCCTCGAAAATCAACGATCAGAAGAAGCGACTAAAGAGCGATATCCACCTGTCTGTGCCGATAATTTGTTAAATGAACAAAGACGTGGCAACCAAAAGTGTTGTGTCCGAAGACACTGAGGCAATAATACACTCTCCTATCTATTAATTAAAAGCTAAACAGACCAAGCAAAATTTAACTGAAGCTTAGGATATGTAAATAGAGTAACAAGGAACTCATTTGGCACTCTTCGTCGCGAAAATACCTTTCCGATTTGTACACGACTTGTGCGTTTCAGTATTGGGAAGCTCATTGATTTTGCATTACCTTTTTACTTTCTCTTCTCGACAAAATCTCTTGTATAGGAAATCCTGTCGTCTATACGTTAACGCATACACCTTATTTAGAGGGCTAAAAAATATAGGTGATATGATTTGAGTCCTAATGGAATTGACTTTCAGGTGAATGATGAGAAAATATCTCAGAAGGCTTGTAATGCAAATTATTAAAGATTCTTGCGAGATTATTCGAAAATGAAATCTAGCGCCAAGTATTGAGCGTCAAGAGCTTGGATTCTGACTGGTTGTACACCAGAAAGCCAAAAATTGGTCCAACCCGCTTCCCTAGCCAACCCCCGCTCCCCTTCTTGATATGACCATGACCAACAAAACTGTTGGTTATACGACTGTTCTGAATACGGGCGTCAGTCTTTAATAACATGGTTTTGATACCATAAGTGTACTACCTGAGTCACCACTCCCTAACATGCTCCATTAGTGTTAGTTGGGCTTTTTCCAAAGTTACGTCATAACTCGTTTTGCTTTTCCACGTTTTTTTGTCAATACATCAGTCTATCCATTGAAATCGAAATAATAAAGAACACCGAGATGTTGGGATCATCTTGTTATTCTTCTCCAGCAGGAGCCCTTAGTGAGAAGCAACTGTCTTACACGACCACTTTTACAGCGAACAAGTTTTATAATCATGCCTTTCAAAACTACCACGATATCAGCTTTGGTGAAAATAAACAGTGGTACGCTCAAAAAAGAAAAATGTATCATGATAGCCGATCAGTCGATAACGATAAACTTTTCATAGATAACCTATAATCGATAACTGGTGATAAATTCAACGCGTGATAAGGTGATAACCGATAAATCGATACACCCAAAATTTCGATTCTAGCGATAATAATATTGATATTTTATATAAAAACATCGATAAATTCAAATCTTTATCTCATCTAAAAAACTTTAAAAATCATTAAAAATAAACAAAAATGAAAAATCTTAAAAATGTATTACAAAAACTTTAAATTCATTGTTCATCCTGTCTCTTCATTAATGAAAAGTACTGTTTTGGCTAACATAACTAAATTTCCGCAACTACTGTCTAGACCAGGTTCTGCAGTATGTCCCCCTTCGACCATGTTGAAGTTAGCCCTGATGTTGAGTTAGCCCTGCCTCCTCTTAGCCCTGCTGCTGTTTTTGCTAAGGGAAAACAAGCGCTTTACCGTCGCACTGCTTGGCATAGCAGTGTCGTGCCTCAAAAAGAGGTTGATGATGACCCTTTCCTTCTCTTCGATTTCCAGTTTGGGCTTAAGTATTTCTGCTTCTAATCACACTCGTCTCGCCTCTGGGTTGAACTGGAACCAAAAACTAAAATTATCGATTATCACTACTTTAGAATCAAAAATATCGGCGATACCGATAAATCGATAAAGTGGGAGGGAAAATATCTGATAACCGATAATCCAATATCGTTATTGCAACAAATTATCCCGATAGTTTATCGCGAAAACGCCTTACTATGAAAATGAAAGCTGTTGTTTTTTCACTCTCCACTTCATTACCTTGTTAACCAAAATATGAGTTTCTATCTCATAATTATCAAGCTACGCCAATTTTCAACCACGCCTCTTTACGGAGGATTTGCATTAAACGGAATACATCCCATCCTTGTCAAGTCTCTCATCTTTGACATCATTATCATCTGTGGGCTATCTTCAGCTTATGAAGTCTCTGTACCATAAATATGGTAGTAATAATCGCGTGTTTTTGTAAATTCCTTTTCGCACATTTTCAAGAATCCTCTTTGTTTTTAACATCAATTGTTACGTGTTATTTAATGGATCAACTTCATTTGAAATTTACTACTTTTTGTGAGGGCTTTCAAAACCTCGTCAATGCGTACAGTCATTCTTTTCAATCATTCCACTTACAGCAACACACCCCCCTCAACGTTCAAATAATTCCCCATCTTCCATTTCTCCATTAAATCTAACATTTATAAGAACAGTATTCTGTTCAAAAATTCCTTTATTTACTTAGTCCCACTCTCAATAACACCAGTATTCACTCACAAACTTAAATTCATTGGTATATGTATTTTTGCCGGGATAGTAGATTTCTTTATCACAAAACCGATACAAAAGGTTTTGCAATCCCCAAATGGCACTATAACCTCGACATACCTCGTAAAGACTGATAAGATAACATCTGGAAGTATGTGATGTTTTTGTAAGGTTTCATTTGCTACAATCAAGAGACTATCAGCGAGAATGGTCTCCACCAAAAAATGCTAACGTTGTTCCCATGATAGCTGTTTATTTCTATCATAGCTCAAAATACTATTCCTGACATATTTGAATTTCGAAAAAATTCATTTCTGAATGATTCCAGACCGTAAATAAAATTCACTTTGAAGAAACTCAATACGATGGCAAATTCTAATTTGATTAAAAATATCTATGGACAATTACAACGGTGACCTAAATCAGAATTTACTTTAGCTTAATGCGATTTAAATGTTGAATTCACCCTCCTAATAAGAACTAAGTGTACACGGGTCTCGAGCTTTGATGCCTAACTTGTATGACTCATTCTAAACAGAGATAACTGAAGTTGTGACGGTTATATTAATTAATGATAAAACATTTTATCGTGGCTAATTTCCCAAAAATATGATAAAAATGTTTTGAGCTGTTGTGATTTGTTGCGAGTTGATCCCGATATATGTATCACACGCTTTTATGGTCATTTTCAGAAAGTATGCTACACAGTAGGTCATACGAGTACATGCGACGTTTTACTGTACAACTCCTTAAATATAGTCCACTCGTGTATCAGAGTACCAATTGCAGTATATGCACGAGTACATATGTTCTGGTATACAAGATATCATTCGTTGGGACACTCTCAAAAAGTACAATACAGTACAGTTAGAAAGATCGATTTGCAATGATGTTACCACAAATGAAGTTTACATCAATATTCAACAGCAAATGACATTTATCTGAGGAGCAGGCACAATAGCCTTTAAAGCTAACCTGCTATATTTTTTGTGCGTGGTTGGGAAGCTTCTTTCAATGTTAGTCAATAATTAGTGTATGAAAACGTTTCTCTTCCGATACTGCTAAATCTAAGTTTAGCGTTACTTGCGTTTCTAATTACTGCAAAGTATTTTCTGTATGTTTTCATTGAGTAATCATGCATTTTATTGAATATACTTATTTTTTTAATTTTCTGTAACAATAGTTCTGGCTTAATACTTCTAAATGAAGCATATTCAAAATTTATCATCAGGTTTTGAAAGTTCAACGCTTCAAATCGCTGTAAAACCGTATTAGGAACAATTTTTTGTCAACTGCCTAAGAATTTCTTCTCGCATATTTTAAATCTCGTCAACTAACACAGCCATGTTTTTATTTTTTGAAATCTGGCCTTTTAGAAGTAACTACACAATTAAAAACTCGAATCAATGCTTTCTATATCAGCAGACCTAAACGTCTTAGATTACGTATCTCTCAAAGTTATCCACGTCATTTCTGTAACTTCTCTTACATCACATTATGATCTGGTGATATAATCTCAGACTCACTAAATTATAAAAAGAGTCTGTATAAAATTGCTTACGTACTCTTTCCTAAAATCACACCTGATCACTTTCACTATAGGATCCCCTCCAGTATAAGGTTTCCTACTCCTACCCTATATGTACAGGTGCCTCTTTGCTATACTTTGCTTCTCATAATTATGTTTTTACTGGAGTCTCATGTCTAGATATTTTAGAATGTAAGAGTTTGAAGGCAATGGATGGCTCATCATAGTCTCTGAAGGTGACGTAAGAATACAAACGCCTAAACAGTCAAATAAATAGAGATCAGAAATTTCAGGTAGGAAACTATCAAAAGGAGATTTTGTCAGCAAATCGTAAGCCGCAAGAATTCAGTAACCTCTTAAGCTTTTAGGTGCAGCTGACTTTGTGCGAATATTTCTGTGCTTTCCAGTGGTCAGAAAGAAGAGTTAAGAACATGGTAAGATTATATTGTGAGTGAAAAAAAGCACGCACCCGTTATATTTTCCATCATTTGTGTGTAGCCCCTTTCTTGAGGGTGAGTAGCGATTTGTTCTCGTACTAGTCCTGCTATTATTTATTTGTGGAAATTGAGGCAATTTCTTCTTTACATGACAGGCATTTATAACGTAAATAAAATCTGCCAGTCATTAATTTTATCCCTCTAACAAGTTGTGATTGTGTTTTTTATTTTAATCCTTTAACGCCTTTTGTATTTTCCCGTCATTTTATTTTGATATTTTATATTTTTTGAATAAATTGTTATGAATTACAACTTTTAAGCTTGAAAACAAGACCAACTAGAACTCTTTACAATGACTAGCAGCATAAAAACTTCTATACACAAGACTCAAAGCGTGTCTGGAGGGTGGTAAAAATTAGTCAGTTTTTATTTATCGGCCTGACGGGAAAGGGTTAGTATGCGCATTTTTTCTTTCGTTTTATAATTTCAAACGCTTTACTTTCCATCAGTGTGATCACATATTCAATGAATATGTGGTTAGGTATCAGCGTTGTATGTAGAGATCCAGAAGTAACCGAAGAAAGTTACGATACAAACTTCTAAATTCCACTAGTTGGAGCAAATGATACAAGGAATAGAGACAAAATGAAATGAACTATTAAACCGTAAAATTAATTAGGATTGTATCTTAAGATATCGACTATTAAAAAATTATCAAGTGTTTACATTAAATTGAAGCAGAGGCCGTGTTGTAAAAGAAAATGTGTAATAAAAAATGAATTCTCTAGTTATATTAAATTCTTAATTTGTGTTTATTATTTGAGCCCTCTCGAGATAATGACAGAATTTTGGACTAATGTTGCTTACTGATAATGATAGCATGCGATAAAAATGCCTTGCATGACGTAGCAATGTGCAATCACTCGTCTAATTGCTACGTCTTACTTGCAAGTTAAGACAACATGTTTCTACTATTTTCTCATTGAAATACTATAAGCCAGTCTTTAGTAGCTACAGGTTCCTCTGTTATTGAATTAATCACCTATTTTAGTTGACAATGCTGTAGTTTGTAAGAAATTATGGGGCATTCAGATAATTTACTGGAAATGTTTTACTCAAGTAATAACGAAACCTCTGTCAGTTCAAGTGCTTCATATATCAGTTAAGAGCTTCTTAATCCTTTAATGCAGTTAAATTAATTCTTATCGGGAAGATTACTCTGTGTTCGAACTTTTCTAACAGAATCTGGTCTGCCGTTACTTCAGCAAATATTTATGAAGCTGAGCTCCTGAAGGTAAAAACGGCAAATATTTACTGTTGACTTGCAACTCACTTCATAATGATCTTCGTTACCAAATGGAGATCAACGAATGACCCTTTCTCCTCGGTCAGACAGGTTTTAGACACTGAGCAACTAGGCCATGAACTTTGCTTGTAAACGATGCACAGCAGAGAAATGTAACTGCATGATGAACCATCATCTTCCCATGACGTGCCCAAAAGCAGGGTTTCCTGTTTCGTTATATTCACTAATACAAAAAAAAAGAGATATAAAATTTTTTATATCAATCAAGTTTATACATCAAATATGTTTGAACATTGCGTACTTAGATCCCTTATAATTAAAGTTCTAATGTGATGGAGATACATTTGTTGATAATGCAAAATTCTCATGTTTCACTGCATAATGAAATTAAAAATACATATAAGCAATGGTATTGCTGAGAAGACAAATACCTTATCAATAGTAGAACATAAATAATGCAGAACGGACAGTAAACCGAGTACATATAACATCTATTTTCAGAATAATCTCAGCGAACTCATTAGATATTAATTAGATATTAGGTTTCACTTGTCTTACTGTTGGAATTTTATGACATACGCTTTCATAGGCTTGCAGAGTATCGTTTCTATTAAATATTGATTTATATAAAATGTTTTATCATTCAGATCCTTAAGTGAAAGAAATGCATTGGTTAATTATGCCCCAAACAGTGGTTTGTTCCCACAATTGAACAAAAACTTAACAGGCAGAAAAAAATACACGTAGGGATAAAATCTAGAAGTAAAATCAGCGATATGAGATGACTGGCTCTCGCATGCTTCATAAAGGAAGCCTAATATGTAAACATGTATATGAACACAAGCGAAAAGAGAAATAGACGATAAAACCACAACGAAAAGTAACAGACATGCCGAGAGTGGGGCAAGACTCGATTAGAATGGTAGACCGGGTTTGCACGCTATTCTAGCTACTGCTCCTATTTAATAACATAAAATGTATCATTCCCTCTGGTCGAAAACAGTTGATGCACAGTCGATAAACATTCCGGCTTGCAAAACAATTTATTTCCCACGTGTGATTGTGTGAGAAAAATTAACTTCGAGCGTGCTAAACTATTGCATACACTTCTGTTATTCAGATCCTTTTAACTAACAAACAACACGATCATTCCTTTTAACGGAAATGAAAGAATTTTGCAGGTCACCCGCTGTAGTAACAGGAAAAAAATAAACAAAACAGAAAACACTAAAAAGTAATTAAAGGCGTAAAAAGCCTGAATTCACAAATGAAGAGCTCATATCTGACCTGCAAGCCCTGCAAGAAAGACCCAAAGGCCATCTTCAAAGATTCAGCAAATTTGAATGAAGTACACATTTTTCTATTAAATTCATTATCTTTGTTTCTTGTGCTTATTTTGAATAGAATTTACAATTTTGAATGTATAATATATGAATAACATTTTTCGCCTCTGTACCAGCGGCTTCCGACCAGGAGTACTTTTTAGTGCTAGTTTACTGACACCATTCTTTGTTATTCATTCAACTTGAACTCGTCTGACCCACATCTTTAGATTGTAGAAAACATGAAGCACTAGCAACAAAGATTATCAACATGTGTATTATAGCTTATAAATCGAAAAGACAAATTGTTTTGTTTTTTTGTTAATAAATGGCATATTTTTGTTCAAGGTCACACTGCACTAGGTTTTTACCACAAAGGTTGATTACCGTGATAGCATTCGATGAATGTTTTCGAGAAAAGATAGTAGAGCGAGCTTGTCCATGGGACTTTACTTCATTTACTGCAGCCGCTATACCTTCAGATACTTTAGATTTTGAAATATACAAGAAGTTTCCTTCCTATGGCTGTAGTAACACGCGAACACAATGTCTAGAACAGAATGATCAGATGTAGTTATGTAGAGTATGGACAATTTCTTTACCTATAGCAACGCATGCAGCAGTTTAAAATGTACTCTAACGATGTTTTCCTGCGTTTTCAAGAAAATAATTACGTGTATATATTTTGAGACTAAACGACCACGTGCGAGTCGGCCGAGATAGTACATAAATTCAGCATCAAATTAAGACTAAACGGTATCAAAGAAAAATAAAAAATAGAAATATATACTTTCGCTGTTACATTCATCGCCAAAGGTGCTAATTGTGGTGTAGGAATTAAATATACGAATTGGTACACAAGGTGGACATCAAAAAGTCGAGTAGAGCCAGCAGATAATGATTACTCCGTCTCTGACTATGTATCGAGCAAGAAACTTTTTAAGTGTAAAAAAACTATGAGGGAAATTTTGGAGGGATAACCGAGACAGAAATTACAATAATACATCATAGAGAACAAAAAGTTTATAAGCAAAAAATAACTTAAAAGTACATAATAGCAAAGGAATTTAGCTAGAAATTTTAGTTTATGAAGTTTTTCAAGTTCAACACAAGAACCGAATATGACATATGATTAAAAAGAAAAAAATACAAAAGCAAGAAGATTGCAGTCCTTGCAAGGATACATTTATTACGTCACAAGAGTACATTTATTACGATCGATTCAGCGCTGATCAACATAAATTACCATAAAATAATCCATAATAATACCATAATAATACCATAATAATTATCATAATCATAATACCATAAATACCATAATATCATATAATACATAATAATTATCATAATTAAGAGATGAGACTAGACTGATGTGTTAAAATAGCATTTCTGACGAGCAGACTGATTGAGTATCGCTGCGAAAATTTTAAAAGCAATAAACTGAAGTCGTCATATTCATCGGAACTCAGGAGTATCTTCTGCAGCCAAGTTAGTCTATGTATCTGCATCCACTTCCACAGGTGAAAATGTTCAAAACATATATTCCACTATGTTCAAACTGAATATGCTCACTTTCATATTCAGGTGTTGTGTAGGTGAATGCATTTAAGAACAAACAAGTGTTTAAAAGAATATATCACATCTGAATGAACTGGTTCATATTTATTTCTAATTAATGTTTGGGATACGACCAATGTCGTGTATGGAACTGGTCCCTATAAGCACAATAATATTTGCTTTTAATGTTATTGAGGCTCTCAGTCTAAATCGTTGCGGCAATTGATAACGTTGGTTGACAATCATCCCTATCTTTTTTCTTGATAGAAGGCGATATGCAATGCATTATCACTAATTAAGCAGAGTAAGTCTAAAATTTAAGGCGACAAGAAAAATGCCGAGTTTTGTATGAACTCCAAAATTACAAGTAGTAACAATAACCATGGTTTTAATTCATCTACGCTGGAAATATTAATTAAAACAGCCATGAAACTTCAAAGATAATAGAGTGCTGATAAGCTCTCATAAACACTTTATAATTCAATGACTCGGTAAAATTCCCTTTGTTACTGTATACATCACAAATTGCTCCGTTTGCCTGACTTCATGACTGTCTTTCATCTTATTTTCTCGGGACACAATTATTGAGGTCTGAACCTCTACTGGTAGAGAGCAGACCTGCACACGTACTGCCCTTGTAATTTCTGCATCCACAATACACGGGATGCTGGGGTTTATGATTGCGGTTACAATGAACCTATGGAAATTAAATGAAAATTATATGCCTAAGCTTTGTCCATCCATATCGAGCGGTGGCCTTGTGGTCGTAACGTGATGACAAAACCTCGGAAACAAGAAAACGAGGTGCTTTTCCTAGTCCAATAATATTCTTCTATGATAAAACGATAACTCTTTAGGTTTAGGGAGATTATGCCATGGCAAATAATTTTGATGAAACTTCTCGATTTCATAAATTATTGCACGAATCTTGAGCCATTGTACCATTTTTTCTTCGTAATCAATATTATGTTGTCGAACACACCTAGTATCTTCTAACATCTTAAAATGTTTCATTGCTTTTATTAATTTATCAACAAAGAATTTGTTGAATAAATTTGTTGTCTTTTATTCATTTAATTCGTCGACTTAACTTTCTCAATCAGTTCCTGTCTTACAATTGTTCATCGACTGATCAGTATTATTCTGTAGCATAAGAATCGGTAGTAATTTCTGATCAATTCTGTGCTTTAGCAACCAGTTTTGTATTACGAGCAGGGGTAGTTCGGGGCAAGAATACTGTATACTAGTTCACGTTGCAGTCTTAGCAAATACAATGTATTACCTAATCTCGTACATAGATGTCCCACCATAATTAGCGTTAAAATATCAGATAATGTTCATGACGTGAAGCTGTGGCGTAAAAGCTGTCGTCAGACTCATACTCATTGCCTATAAATCAGTTCATTGATGGCAAAAACTGGGTGAAATATTTTTCGAATTCTATTTCTGATGTCACGAAACTTCTTTTTTGTTGTAGCTATTGCAGATGGCAAGAACTAAAATTGAAAATTCTTTTATACTAATTTTTTCGTTAATATTCCTGATTGCTACAATTTTGCAACAATGCAAACAATTTTGTTTTAACAAAAAAATTTGTATCAAATTCTTCATCCGAGGGTATGAGAAAAATCAATTCAATTCGAGTAATGAAATTGTTAAGTAAACTAATGTGCATATCAATTTCATCCTCGATTAATTTAACGATATAATTTCACGTATAAACCTATAAATGCTATTTAGTAGTAGTTACAGCCTTCGTTTAGTTGCATGAATAATGCAAACTGATGAAATCACCTAAACAAAAAACATGTGTTTGACAATTCCTCGTTAACAAATCAGATTACTAATAGAAGTATTATACTACAAACGCGGTTTATGAACCTGCTTCTCATCATCTTCGCCTTTGAATTTGCTGTTAAATTTGTTTCAGGAGATAATTATGATTCTATTGGATATGAAATAATCAAACAAAGCAATGAGGTAAATCCATTTTTCTTTCTAAGATACTTAAAATTTTCTTGCATGTGTTCGCGGCAGCTAAATCATATGGAAAAGTGCTCTTGCAGTCCATCAAGCATCGACAGTAGAATTCAGGCCTCTGAAGTAACGCCATGTGAGCACAACTCCAAACCTCTCCACTGACCAAAACACAAGCAACCAAACAGTCTACCAGCTGCGGTGCTTCTCTGATGGCCATTACAAGCCTGAATGTAAACTAAATATGTCTGTTACGTGCGACATTATTATGCGCTGTTGCAAGACAAAATTTCTTTCTTTCAAGCTTGTGCTCTCTTCAGAAAGTACAAAGATTCGTGGTTACCTCCACCTTTTATTTTTCTGCACGGTATCAACCCTGTACTACTCCTGTAATCCAGCTGTTGCTACTGATAAAGATACTAAAGAAAGTTTGAAAAAGTCCCGAGAAGAGTAGAGGAGAAAAGGAAAGCAATAGAAGATAGAAATATAGAAATACATTTTTCTAATGTAATGTAAATGAAGCGTGGCATTCATAGGAAGAAGTTGGACTGCGATTGTCTCTCCGAGTGAAGAACATTCCTACTAGACTGAAGTAAAATCAATGGGAATCTACATGAGTTGTTCAGATACGTGAATGATTAGATAATTATTAACAGAGCTCACTCGTTCGTACATCATCTGACGCGTGCAATGGTTGTGAAAAATTCTCAGTACAAAGATAGCATCCAAGTTTTTTATCTTATTTTCCTCAATATAGATATCTGGCCCATGCAGAACGCACACATTATATTTTTGCCGACTTGTGAGTATTCGATGAACTATAAAATTTCAAAATATGCTTTATAAAGGGCTAACATAAACTCTTATCAGTTTTGCATGAGAATTGTGTTCTATTGCCGTCATCTTAATTTCTGTGTATACCTGATATTGTGAATTAAGTTGATTGTTGATTGTGACTTTGAGTAGGTGGCTATCTATTGTTAAGTTCCTTTACAAATTTCATTGTGATCGTTGTTTAGCTGCTGTGTCTAGTGCTTGGCACGTGGTAACTACTAATGGGAATTTTAGTGGTGAGCTACATAGTACTTACGACATATATCGTGGTGTCAACTATTGAAATTGTGTTCAATAGTTGTTTTATGTCGTCGTTCGAATTTATTGATTTATTATTTTCATTGAATCTTTGAAACATGTTTGGGTAAGTTTTACTCAAAATCCCTATACAATAACATAGTCCCGAATTTTGTCAACATACGGTCATTTCCTTCATTTATGGCATATTTAATTATCATTTCAGGAAGCATATGAACACTCAAGTTAATCTGGAAATGAATTCAGATCTGTACTACATCCAGTATGTTTTAATTGAAATTAAGTATAAGAGCATGGAAATCTTTCTGCTCCTCTAATGGTAAGCTGTACTTCATTCATATTCAACAGGTGTATTGTTTGCCTCAGGAACTGAGGGCGGAGTAAGCAAACGACTTGTGCATTATAAAAGTAGAGTACCACAGCGGGTGAGCCATAGGCTCTGCTGCCGCCTACGAGTACATAAGCTTGACTGCTGTTGCTTGTAAAGTAGTACTGCGAGTTGCACGTGAGAGAGAGGAGTAGTGCAACCAATGCCCTCGCAGTGGTGACGTGCTCTTTTAATAATGCTGAAAAGAGACAGGAAAGACAATTTGTGTTATTTTAGAATTTGAAAATACTTTCTTCATGTTCGTTCCCACTGTACTAAAAAATATTTTTACTTCGGTAAAGAATTACGCACATAATTAACTTGTAAAAATAAACATTAAAGAAAAAATCATGTGATTTTAATACCATGGCTTTGCAGGTGTGTGACTATTGGTCTAGTATTGTGTAGCACAATTTTGAAGTTGGTATGAAGTAAGACATGAACTCCTGGAATTCCGGTTACAATCGAATGATTTTGAATTGATGCTGTTCGTTTTTTGCATTCCCACTACCAAGAAGTAGTTGTTTTTCTTTCCTTAGATATGGCATTGTCTGTACAGGTGATAGAGGCCACCAAAGGCCAAAAATGTGAATATTTTGATAGAAAAAAATAAATTCAAAAGAGTAAATGTTACTCGATGTTTATGGAAAGACAAAGTGGGACCACGAATTCGAATTCAAATTTTAATTGAATCTCGCTTTCGAGTTTTTCATGGACATTCAAATGGATAAATGATTGTAAAGCAGGCTTGAATCATTGAATTAATACAAATTGACTTGAATAATTTCCGGCCTTTGGAGTACATAGTAAATTTCCCTCAGTGTATGTAAAAGCCTAAATTTTTAAACTAAATATGAATGAATTATTCGTTTAGGTTAGTGCCGCCCTCCGACTCCTTAATGCAGGTGGCACTGTGGTGTCAGTGTTTCACCTGTGTATGGTGCCACGCAGAGATACAAACTAAAGGAAATTGTTCCGACGTATTGTAGGGTGATAGAAAACCAAATTGGCTCGTTGCTTCGTAATTTGGCGCTGCTGAGGAGACAAATAATCTTGATGATTCACTGGATAGAGTGCCATTCCATCCCTGCGTGTGTTTTATATTGTCTTCTCCAGCGCCCGGGGCCATCGAGTAGCACCGCCCCACTTCTGAAATTTAGTGTGCTTGCCTCTATTTAATTATTTTAATAGAACACGAAATCAGAGCCAGACGGCTGCAGTGGCTGTCATCGCTGAAAGAGGCCGTGTCTTTAAGTGAATCGTATGAAGTGACGAGATGTTTCTGTGTGACTGTTTAGCAGCTACCTGAAAAAAACACTAGTTGAGATCCACATCGTATCTACAAGTAAATTGTCTTTATGCAAGTCTTTCAATTTATTTGCTGGACTCTCTGTTATACACTAGGTATGAAACTTCATACGCTATCATTTGAAAAGGATTCTTTATCTATCATAGGACATGAAAATGTCTCCGAGATGTGCTCTCAACATATCCTTGACATTCGTTAACCACAGAAATCTTTTGTATATTGTCCACCATAGTCGTGTTCGTATGTTATTGTTGAGACATATGTAGTCTAATATTTGTTTTATTATCTTTTTAGACTTTAATACGAATTGGAGAATATGGGTTCGTTCTTTCTTTTCTTTTTTAAGGAACAATGTTGTCATGCCAGTTTTGAGGACTGTATGTCAGCGCTGTTCGAAATTGCGGATTGTACTAATTTTAAGATTAAAATTATTATTGGGAGCGTGCGATAATAGTACCTTCAACGTTTCTAGACAAAATAGAAGTAATCCAATATCATTTTCATTTACATGTATTTAACATAAATACTTGTATTTTACTGACAATTTTGTTGCATTAGTGACATTCTTATCGAAATAAAGGAAAAATTATAAGTTATATAATTCTCCTCGTATGTTTTATCACCCTCTATTGATTTATTGAAAACCGTTTGAATCGAAGTGAATCAGTTCAATTTTGGAGATAATTTTATGCTTTCATCAACTGAGGCCTGTTATGAACACGTGACGCTTTTAATACTAGCTTGTCCAGCGTGTCCTTAAGTTCTTTACATGGAGCGTCCAGGCGTAGTGAGTGTCTACCTTATTTGATGCCTTTCACTAACTCCCAATAAATTTCTCTCTCGAATACTTACCTGCTCCAATTGAAGAAGTGAAGGGACGAACAATGACGATAAACACAATGTTGTTTGTCAGGATAAGCTATACCTTACAACTTTCTTCCTTCGATCAAAACTTAAATATCTGTGGCCTTAAAATTATTTTCCATTTTGGTATGTACAAACAAGGTCAAAAATGATTTTAAGTTCTTCACTACCCTAGTAAATACAAAGGTACTCCACGCTGTCAGACCTAAAATTTATTTTTTTTTTGTGGAAAATTTAAATACCACTAAAAGTCGTTGGACTCTTACTTGTAAATGAGCTCTGATCAAAAATTAATCCTGTTTAATTGTTGCCGTGGGCGAGTTCATAGTATTGTCTACTCAATACTGCATTCTGTTTTTGGAACCTTTAAATAACTTTAAATTCATAATAATGTTTGCATTTCGTTATTGCATCAATACAGGAATCTGTGTTTTTTATGATATCGAAATATCTTACAGAATCTAAGGGCTGTTAATACCTAGTCTGTACGTTTAATTATTGTTTACAGCTAAATTTTTTACCTGTGCTTTGTGCTCTTTTAGTTTCAATGCGAGTAGAATTACTGGTGGCTATGGATCAGTTGCGTATAGGCAAAATTTTGTGTATTCCAACGTCATCAGGAATGCGTTCACTTTCGAGTGAGACGAACATGGACTTCCCCTGATAATGATTGGGAATGTTTCAATATTATTTTGATGTACGTATGTGTGCCAAAAGTTAGAGTTGCATCTTGTCGTATGAAAGTAGCATGGACTGTAAGCCTAAAATGACGCCAAAGATATAAGCCACTTTGATAAGCACATTGTTCTGGTGACACCTGTGCTAACCTACAGCACGCTTCTCTGAGTGCTGGATATAAATGTTTGTAATCATTTCCATCCTTTCTGTGAACTTGTTTGTCATTTTCAGATTTACTATGTATTGTTTTCAAGATAGATTCTTATAAATTAATGTGCTTAGTTCTTTTCTCCGTCCACTGGGAGCAGCTTTCACTGTTGCGTCTTCACTACGTCCATAAGAGCTGTTATCATTAAGACTAGCGCGAACTTCGCAGCAAATCAGAGTTGAGCGTCCCGTACATGGGGAGCACCTTGCTAGATAAGGAAAAAGTCGACAACTAACTGGTCACGCGAACACGAACTGCGTTCTTCCTGGGATGGACGAGAAGGCGAAGAACACGGTGGACGGTAAGCTCTTATTTCTCAGTTTTTTGTTGTGTTGCCATATCGTACGTCAATGTAACCAAGTATGAAAGTGTGGTCATTGTATCCATGAGATTTTTAAATTTTGTTAAAGGGACAACAAATGTTGCTAGCATTTCTGAGTTAATTTAGGCTGCTACTCAATGGCAGTAATACTTCAATTGTCATGAAATCGCAGGCAAGTGTTGCAGGTGACGGAAATACATAATAATGTTATGTATTGTAGGTTTACCTCATTTCGGTACTTTTATTTTAATTTTGCTTAAATAACGTCAATCACTCGCACGAGCTTGAATTTTTGTTCAACATCATACATCAAAAACATGAGACAGTGAAACATTAGCATGCTAAAGTTACGGGGCGTGTGTTTGAGAAACACATCATTGAAGTGTCGTGTTGCGCTGCGTGACGAGCGTTGTGGTGAGATGGATCTGCTAAAATCTTCTTGCTGGTCTCCCGGTGCCGTGCACTGGTTCCTCT
>VCRD01002403.1:21187-54750 GCA_006783055.1 Trinorchestia longiramus | reverse complement strand
AAGCAAAACCAATCAAGCGTTCTAATAAGACTGGCTGAACCGATGTTCCAAGCTGCAAGAGTGCAAGATCTTCACATATTCGGCAAGTCTGTCATTTTCCGCTGAGTCATGCAGCAGTACTAAGTCAGGCAGCAGTGCAAAGTCAGGCAGCAGTGCAAAGTCAGGCAGCAGTGCTAAGTCAGACAGCAGTGCTAAGTCAGGCAGCAGTGCTAAGTCAGGCAGAAGTGCTAAGTCAGGCAGAAGTGCTAAGTCAGGCAGCAGGGCTCATTTCCTTGATGCGATAGCTAGAAGTGCCGAAGGCGCGGCCTTGAAATTGCATCTTCTGAAGTGGTACAAATTCTAGGTAAAGTTTTTTATCAAAGTAAAAATAAGCCATTCCATAAGTTTCTATTCTTCTTTAAGAACATTTTTCTTGCTTAGAAACTCATGGTGGTGTGATATTAGGATGTGCTTTTGACACCTTGTGCAAAAAGATGGACTTGAGAATTTTTCTCTCTGTTTTCCTCCAGTGAATTAAAATTTGCTCAGTGAATTGAGGTTGTTACAAGCAGAGTATTTTTACATCTCTAATATATGTAACTCATGCGCACAACTTGAGATGATCTTCACAGTACAGACAAGCGATGCATTGTAAATAACGGGCGACCCTCATTGAAACTTCAGAAACAATAGAAAACTTAGAGCTAAACTTATTGAACATGTGAACTTATTCTTTTGTCTGCTATGAAAACTTGATTGTGAATTGAAAACAATAGCTTAGACTGTCCCAGGAACAACAATATGAAATATTTTAACCGAAAATATGGGACACACTACATATATGCGGTTTAATCCAGTTCAGTTTTCAAGGACTCCTGTGTTATAGTTCAATTTATGTTTTTTTGTGGAATTTTATCAAAGTGCCTTTCAATGCCATGAAATTAGTCAACTTTAAGTTGTAGGTGCCCAGCCAAAATGAATTGTTTTTATCACCCATTCTTGCTATAGAACTTCAGTAGTGTTCCTGTTTCGATGGCTTGGAAAATGAAACAGTCAAACTTTAGTTTCCCGTCCAGCTGCTAGGTAGAGGTTCCTCAAGCATTCTGCACCGAATTCTTCAGTTAACAATTTTCCTCACCTGGCACGTATGAAGTAGAACAATTTTCCACATACATATATTGTCGTACGATTGTGCAGGCAAACAACTTTTTACGGTGACTGTCATTCAGTAATGTTATCAAAGTACTTCACACTTGAATGGCATTTAGCTGGCGCTACACTTATTGTTGCATTGAGAAGCTTACAGACCACGCGTAGCACGAGTGATGATGCACTTCCTCCAATTGCCTCTTCTTAACGAGCAAGCTGATAACCTCAGTGTTAACAAAGTCTGGTCATAAAAGCTGGTGATGTGTCCACTATTTCAAACTGATCAGTATTTTGGTTCTGGGTTGCAGTCCTTTCTTCACTCATCCCAAATGAGGGATTTATTGTGTAAGTTCATTTCACTCACTACTAAGGCGGATTTTTCGTACTCTAACTCTGTAACTTCCTGATTCGCGAAAAGCTGAGCAGGATTCTTCTCATCTTTCTTGTAGCTTCGCTTGAGTTGAATTCAACAGTAGCTCATTCACAGAGGCTTTGGCTCAGATCTTTGTGATGAGCACAAAGTTTCATAATATTGAGATACTGACGAACAAGACAGCATGATTCTCTCCGGCATGGTTATTCAATCAGTAGTCTGTGATATCAATGTCAAAAACACTGCTACATAGAATTAATGTGTAGAATCTCTTTTCGCCTTTCTTAAGACAAAAAGGGCTTTATATAGAACCTATATATAAATACGCTTGAACCTTCGTACCTTCCTTCGTTGCCACGCTCTATTGAATGAATATAGAGAAAAAAACGTTGTCGAAATATAGAAACAACAGATTATTTACACAAGAATAAATATATTAAAATTGAAATGAGTTAAAATAGAGAGGAGACAGTAAATACACGGTGACACAGAAAACAAGGTAACCGAAATTTTTTTATTATTTTTTATATATAGACTGCCAATCTAAATTAACAGACTTGTACGTCAAAGTCTTTCATTGTACGTTAAACTAGAGAAATTTATTGTCATAATCTTTTGTGACATATAGACACGAATAATGATAGAGATTCAGTAATATCCTGGACACGTCTATTTCGTTGTTCATTTCATTCTTGGAGAAACTCCATAGACATGCAAAGAGAAGGACTAACCCAGCCAGAAACTGAGGATGCATGCTGAGGCAATCGGTAAATTTATTGAAAGAAACAAGGAAGTAAATGAAGCTATTACAATATAGTTACTACTTACACCAAATAAATGTTACTAAGGTTGCAAGTTCAATATCATTCGAGTATCAATATTCTTGCAGAGGATCCAAATTCTCCCTTACACTAAAGAATATGGAATTATTATAATTAAACCTAATAATACCCTTATTGTATTTATTTATTTATATATTTGTTTGGTGTCCGACTGAATTGAACTGAAATCAGAACGGTTATGCATGTATTATAAGCATTGTGTTGTGGATACCAAAGGCACCGGATCACTTCTCTACCAGGGCCCTGGAAATCGATATTAAACCCCGTTATTTTTAACAGGCATACATACTGGTTCAAATATAATGCCCTAAATTTAAGAGAAATTCATTTAGCGGCATCACACAATTTTCACAGGTCCCGCTAGAAGTATTTAATCACACGAAGCACGAGATGAAAATATCAAATTATAATATGGTTGATGAGAAAGAAACAGGAAATATGTAAATTTCATTACTCCATTATGCAATAAAATTAATCAGCTCAGCATACTATTTTCAGGTCAGATAAAGCTAAGTTTATTTAATTAACTAGATACTTCTCATAAAAATTGCAGGGTTAAGATTGAAAAATTTGAAATTTTTATAAAG
This sequence comes from Trinorchestia longiramus, assembly GCA_006783055.1. Taxonomy (NCBI): domain Eukaryota; kingdom Metazoa; phylum Arthropoda; class Malacostraca; order Amphipoda; family Talitridae; genus Trinorchestia; species Trinorchestia longiramus. The sequence goes on along the minus strand of VCRD01002403.1, from coordinate 51,820 downwards.
ACGAATGTATTAAAGATTTACGACGAATTATTTGGGTTTAAATGACTAGTTTTCATGAAGCTGTACAGAACTTCCATTCTGTATCTTATCTACCGAAAACATAGCGTAGATAGTACCCGTGGAAATTACACCGTGTAAAAGTGATAAAATTCAGATTTATGAAATATAATACATTTTTCAGTTTTACCCGTGGTACTATTAGACCCTGAACATTTTTCATGAATATATATATATACAGAACTTTTATTCTATAGAGAAGAGAAAAATGAGTATTTTTTGGTCATCCGGCGCCTATAGTATCCATAATACAATGCTTATAATACGTGTATGTACATGTATACCCGTTTTGATTTCCGTTCAATAATTTTTCTTCAGTAATAGATAAAAAGAAATGAGACGGACTCATACAGATAGAGAGATGGAGATACACTGTGCATTATATAAGTAGATTTGCTTAAGTATTTGTTTATTCGTTCACGTATATATTTAAGTTCTATAGTTCAGATATTAACTTACAATATATAAAAACAAATACATGAGAAAAAATTTATGTGTTTCTTGATAATTTTTAAATTTTATTTAGCAGTCGAGGCTGCATTTTCGAAGCAACTTCCATATTAAAGGGAAAGAAGGCTGAAAACTAAAAAATATCACGTGTTTCATAGTAATCCGACGCCTTTGCTATCCACATCACAATGCCTAAAATCCATGAATGCCCATTTTATTGAGAGGTCTATATTTACTAGTAGACCAACACGTGAAAAAATTTCCATGTTTTTTACTGATTTCTTTCGTTTGATTTGGCAATGGATGCGGGCGGCTTTGCAAAGGAGTTTCCACATCGAAGGATGTGACTTTTGCATGCACTATGCAATGCTTACAATACATGTACACCCTACCGAATTTTTTCCTATCTAAATCCTTAAGAGCGTGACAGAGAGAGGGACCAAGCAAGCAAGCAACAAAGCAAACAACAAACTGTGTATTATTATATAGTGGAATTTCAGCTTCTGAGTAATCGCTTGCTTAACCTTGGAGCACTGAGCATATGTATAGTTCGCCCGAGGCTAGTAATGTCCAGTGCTCCAGGGTTAAATTGGTTTACCATATCTAATGCAATCGGGAAGAGGATATAGTAACATATATGTAAATAAATACACTATGATTTTTATTTGATAGTGTAGATAAAACTGACAAAGATAAAATTACACATTGAATTATGACCATCAAATTGCAATGCAAATCAAAATGAAATAATAATAGCATTTATATCACGTATGGTGTTGAGGAGAAGTTTGAATTGACATGGCTGTCATAATTTTATAATAAGGATAATTACATAATGACAGTAGTTGCATAATAATCTCAATTACGTAATTATGCGTAATATAAAAGAAGATAAAATTAAAATTTCGCACGGTGTAAAGTGCTTGAACGTATTGGTTGTTAAGTTTATGAATATACATATATAAACCATATCAGATTCGTGGGGAATGATGTTTAGAGCAAAATCATCACCTGTAAAATGGCATGATAGAAACAGAATCAACACCCTGCCGTTTGGTATCACCCAAATAGCAAAGCATAGACAGAATCAACACCCTTCAGTTTAGTATCACCCAAATAGCAAGGCACAGACAGACTCAACACCCTTTAGTTTGGTATCACCCAAATTGCAAGGCATAGACAGAATCAACACCCTTCAGTTTGGTATCATACAAAACGCGTACACGACAAACCTGTGTAGGGACGCCTGAAGGCAGATGTCGGTCATGTGCGTTTTTATGACTGTGAAAGAAACACACATCTCATCGCTTAGTTTTGTTTTTGTAGGCTTGTTAAGTTCCCTCAAAATTAAAGCTGGATACGTACTTGTTATTCTTTCTGCAGATGCTGTACGTAAATTAGTATTTGAACCTCGAATACCCGTTGTGCCAACTTTTAAGTTTTTCGCCAAAGTACCAACAAAATCATTGTTATTTTGGTAAACGAGTCCAAAAAAAATTATTATAAGCCTGGATATTTATTCATTCACTCATACGTGATCTGGCTAGACGTGTGTTCGATTTTGCAGTCGTGCTAAAAGTCAGCATTGTTTCAAATGCTCTCATCTGCCCATCCTTCATGTAAGTTACCGAGGTCCGTGTTTTCCTTCCTCTATCATACATACTGCGTCGCTGAAGGCTACAGGGTGCTGCTTCATTAGTTGACACAAGCAAGAACACTTGACTGAGGTGCCACAAGATGCTCAGCCATCCCTGCCCCTCATAACCTGGTCACTGCTGACACGAATTGTGTATTGTACAGGCTGGTGTATCCTAGATACTCAGTCTCGTCTTGAGCAGTTTTTGTCAACGAATGACATCGGCAGTTGTTGACAGTTATTTCTGTGTTGACTGGAGTAATGTGTTGAAAATATTTTGAGAATTCAATCTTCATGGGAATGCCAACTTCAATGAAATTTAATGAGTTGTTTTTATGTGAAATTTTGAATATGTTTTGGAAATTATATGTGGATAATACGTATTCGCTTCAATTAAAAATATAATTATGCTACACAATTTCTTATTCCGCTTCCAGTTGCAGTTCTTACGGTGTAGCGAATTATGATTCAATGTAGTTCTTGACCATGCCCAACAAACACTCGTCACCAGACGTCAGTTAGTTACCGCGTGCAGAGTCTGCAGCCATGCAGCTTTACATCAGACAGCTCATCACATTCCGCGTGGCACAAAACCTGTTTACACACATTCCCATGAGCGTTCTCTCATATAAGGTAAAGTTGCTCTTGTCATTATTAAAGTTTAATAGCGTATCTCTTGTTCTTGAATTTTGGATTACTTTTTGAAAAGAATTATCATAACTTCATATCTTTTGCAAAACACTTGAATATCTTGTCCTGTGTAGTTTTAATTAATATTGATGATCGCGTTGAGTTTAAAGTGATGTGTAAGTATGTTTTACTGGAATTATGCATGAGTGTATTGTTGATGCTGACTGCATCTCGTATACTTCACACACAAGACACATAACATGAGACGGGAGTGAGACAGTGAGGCGGAGGTTGGCATCACATGAGACGCCGGCTTGCTCGTCTCTAGCTAAGCGGCGTGGAAGAGGCTGCTTGCTTCTACTAATGCAGTGATTCTCAAACGCGGTGCCGCGGCGCACTAGTGTGCCGCGAGACCAAATTTAGTGCGCTGCGAAACAAGAAGACGTCACAAAAATCTACGTATACCTTTCATAAATTTAAAAACTTATTTCCTCCCAAATCCCGAAGAATTGAAATTATTATTCAAAATGTTAAATTTTAGTGAGTTAAAAGTTCAGGTTAAGCACCGCAAGCAGTGCCACCAACGCTAAATTGTATCGTAGTTATTGCAAACCATTGTGGATCTCAGTATGGCACTTTATTATCATAATTATATGAAATGCATTCAGTTATAACCTTCATCTCGGGAACAAATGGAGAACTACATTTAATTCAATGCACGAGCTTTTCGTTCATGTCATGTCAATAATTTTCGTTTAACTTTCATTAAATTCATATAACTTGCTTGCTATCATTTTATCTTCACTATCAAGGGGAATTAGACGATAAATCAAAACAACGAAGTGCTTTTATCTGCATATAAGCCATATACTATGAATATCGCAAGTTCGAAAAATTTTCAATGTTTCTTTTACCATATTTTAAAGCTGAACAAAACAATTTGAGAGCTAGCACAGCGGCGTGACTGCCACCACTGTGCTGCCACCTAATTAGTTTATCACTGCCTGTTACGGAATACGTGAGTGACAGTGTGTTTTAACAGTTTTATAATATAATTCCCCCTCTCAATAACAATGGATAAATTCATAAAAAGAAAAGTACTAAGTGACGATTGTAAGTCCATAAACAGCAAGCAAATAACTAAACCCGTCAACTCTAGTGCAAAAAAAGCTACAGCTCACGATCGAAGATACCAGGATGGATATTTGCAGTTAGGATTTTCTTGGACTGGGTCAGTTGAGCGGCCAAGTCCATTATGTGTTGTTTGTGGTGATACGTTGTCCAATGAATCGATGGTGCCAAGTAAATTAGAAAGACGTTTCACTACTAAACATTCCTATCTCAAAAATAAAGATGTAAGCTATTTTCAAAGATTGTTCGATCAGCAAACAAAACAACAAAACCTTTTCCAAAAAACTTTGAACATATCAGAAAGAGCTCAACTTGCTTCCATCGAAGTGGCAGAACTGATAGCAGTGAAATCTAAACCTCATAATCTTGCTGAGTCAGTTATTTTGCCCGCTTGTAGGAAGATGGTTAAATGCATGTTAGGAGAAAAAGCTGAAACAAAAATAAACTAAATACCCCTATCAAATGATACAATAAGAATGAGAATTTCAGATTTATCAACGAATATTGAAACTAAAGTACAGAGCTTAATGAAAGTATCAAAATTTGCCTTAATTTTATCAAAATTTGCCTTAAAGTATTAAATTTTGCCAAAATCTGCAGCCACCGTGGTCGAGTGGTCTGCGGCCCGTGTTCTGTATCGGGTTTCTGCTTCATGTAGAGAGACCGCAGGTTCGAATCCGGCCAAGGACACGAGTTATTTCTCGTACGCCGCGCCGTGCACTCAACCCGCTAACCCCCATGAAGACGCCCATCAACCTCCCGGGATCGTCGCATGGAGCTCACCATCACCCTTACTCTTAGAATGTTAACCTTAAGAATTTGAAAAACCAATGTACTAATGTCTATGTACTGTGTACTCGATTGGAAATAAAGATTGTTTTTTTTTTGTTTGTTGTTTTAATAGTTGAATCGACTGACATAAGCAACAGTGCTGAGTTGGTTGTATTTGTGCGTTTCATTCATAGAGATGAAATCATCAATCAGTTTTTGCGCTGTAAGGGGATGCAAACAACTTGTAAACGTCAGGATATTTTTGATGTTGTGACAAGCTATTTTGAAAAATTAATTTAACCTGAAAGTCTTGCGTTGGCATTTGCACTGATGAAGCACCATGTATGGTTGGCAGTATTAAAGGCTTCGCTTCACTAGTGCAGGAAGAAAATATAGAAGTCATTCGTACACATTGCTTTTTACATCAACAAGTTCTATTGTCAAAAGTATCACTGGAAGATTTGAAGGAGGTGTTGCAGCAATTTATTGAAATAGTCAATTACATTAAAAGTAAGCCATTGAAGTCGAGGGTGTTTGAAGCATTGTGCAAAGACATGGATTCTAATCATGTTCGCTTACTTGTGCATACCGAAGTTCGATGGCTATCGAAAGGTAAAGTCTTCGCTCGTGTTCATAATTTACACAAGGAATTGATTGCATTTTTTGAAAAAGAAAAGATTGAACAACTTTGTAATTATCTCAACTGTGTTTTTTGGATGTCTAAAATGGAATATGTGACAGATATCTTCTGTCATCTTAATACTGTTAACAGTAGCATGCAAGGCCGAAATGAAAATATCCTCATCTCAACGGATAAATTGGTATCTCTCAAAAAGAAAACTGATATTTGGAAAGCCAGAGTCGAAAAAGGTGAAACTGATATGTTCACTACAATGCGTAGCTACTGCAAAAAGAAAATGATCCCTATTATAGTAAAACATTTCTCTAGACTCGGAGAAAGCATTAACCATTATTTTCCGTCATTGAACACAGAGAAGTACGACTAGATTCGAAATTCGTTCATTGAATTTCCTCATAATGAAGAACTTCAATTACATGAAGAAGAATTAGCAAGTATTTCAAGTGACCGCAGCTTGAAAATAAAACATTCTGCGGTCCCTATCGATACCTTTGGGATATCCACAAAAAAAGAATATTCGCCTTATCAGATAAAGCTCTGGCAGTTCTCTTGCAATTTTCCACTTCTTATCTGTGTGAATTCAGATTCTCTGCATTGCACAATATAAAAATAAAAAAGAGAGAAAGCCTACGCTCCAGAAATGCGAGTGTACTTATCCCATGTCCCACACTAATAACGGCCAGTGGAAACAACCAGCCCTAAAAATTTTAAACCAAATTAAAAAGTAAGTTTTGTTATTCGCATTTAAAAATTTTCCTTTTGAGGCTTAGATCTTTTAAAAAATGTAGCTATAGTATAATAATTTTCCGTAGTTTACAGTACGTTTGCGGTGTGTGTGCCGCAACATTTTCAATGGTTGATAAATGTGCCGCGAGTTACAAAGGTTTGAGAAACACTGTACTAGTGACTAGTCAGTAGAAAGAAATTCGTTCAGAGGGAAAGCTACCAGTCCACCTGACCTAACAACTCTGTTTACGTACACTCTCAGTGGACATAAATGTCACACTTCGCATTACCAGTAGAAAATCAAATATGTCTTAGAAGATTCAACCCCATAGAAATTCTAAAAAATCCCATAGTGCTTCTTAGTCACAATTATCTACTTTATAAAAAGTGACAGCTTTAAATCCTACCTCTCAATAATCTGTCTATATGTTAGGCATCATAACCCGCATTCGACCCACGTATGAAAAACCATGAAACGGTTCTTTTTTCGATCTGTCAAGTTTATTGAATAAATGACTGACAGGGTTAAGCTAAAGTTTTTTTTGTTAACGTCGAATCAAAACAACGCCCTCATGTAATGAAGCAGCTAGCGGATTGAGGAGCGCTTTCGAATATTTTATACTAAGCCAATTCTTATATTTTATAACATAGAATATTGCATCAGGAACCCACCCTAAGCTCGTTCTTGGGTTGCTACTCATGTCTCATGCAATATAAAGTTCAGGCATAAATCACTCACAAGCCAGGAGTAAGATACGGTAGGAGGAAGAAGGTAATCATATTCACAGTCATCAATTTTTACCTGATGATGCCGGTAAATTACCTGACTACCATTACACAAAAATTATGACATGTGGTACTTGAGCCCTTTTTATGTTCTCTATGTTAGGCCTAATGTTTCAATAATAGCACAGCTTGTACGCTGTCTACGACCTTCGCTTGTTGCTACGACGTTGCTTGTACGGCCTATCCTGAAAATAAGTATTGACAAGTAAATACGCAACAGAGATTCAATGGATGATCATTCGTTGCTTAGCCAGTTTGTAGTTCCAATCTGAAACAAAACTTGAGTTGTACTATGCTCTAAATTGACTATAAATCCTTCAGATCGTTCCATGAATGTTCTTTTTCAGTTTCTAAAATACTCGTAGATGTCTTGTCTGAATGCGACCTATATACTGCTTAAATTTTAACATTGTCAATCGAAGTACGTGGGTTTCACCTGCCGTGTATTTTGCTCTGCAGTTTGTGAACACACACGAAAAGTATCCGAAAACTCTCCCTAATTCACCTTCTATTCCACCACTGCAGCAGTGTCATAGAGGGCAGTGTGACACTCCTGAGTGGCAACTTAGTTTGAGAGACTATCAGATTTTATTCATGAGAAATAACCTTTCAAAATTTAAAACGAATTCAAATTCACAGAAATCCTTCAGGAATTTAGAACCGATTTATATCCATAATCATAACCTGTTCTTCAGAGACTAATACATATAGTATTTTTCTTTTTTATTTAAGTAATATGTAATAATTGCATATTTTCTTCACCAATTTCTTTTTTCACATTGTTATCGTCGAGTATATTTCTTTCTATTTTTTTCGAATTCGTACTAAGATTAAACAAAGTCCCAAAAAGTCTGAATTTATCATCAGAATAAATTTTTTTGAATCTTGACAAGAATAAATATTATTAAAGTTATCGCCCCGGTTCTCCTATTTATTATTGAACTGAAATGATCAGCAGAGCATTGTATAATATATTTTTTTCAATTTAAATTTTAATAGATGAGTTTACAACATGAGCCTAATATTAATGGAGAAATTGTACTCGGAGTTTATTATAAGACATATTGTATTCTACTCTATTATATGCTATAATGTGAAATTGAGCATAATTTTCTGTAATTATTCTCAGTCTAAAAGCCCTAACTATACTCTGCATCGAACACACTATACTCTCTAGAGACCATGCTTGCTCATATACTGCGTTATCATGCCCTCTTAAACTACGATTATAACCCTCCTCAAACGCCTAAGTCGGACGTAAATAACACTTTTTGAGATCTTGGTTCTTCTGAATCCAAACACCAACTAAAAAAGGCTAATACAGGTAAACATGAGTAAATCCTGCTTACCATTTTTTAATATCTACTCGTTTTCATTATCTACTCTTGACTTTGACTAAGAGTATCTACTAACCTGAGGACAGAATAAAACTAGCGTTACGTCATACATACACATGTAATCTTGAGATTATAGCTACAACATTATTGTGACATCTCTCATACCTTCGATCTAAAAATGGAAAATGCGGGAAAATTCCGCACATTTTGATGGTGTGCTGGCAACAGCTGTGAAGCAAGTGGAGTTCCTGAAAGACTTTAGCACACATGGAATGCACGTGAGGACATTCACATAAAAAAACACACAAATCATTCACATAAATCTGTTGGTGTTTACACATCTTTGTCACCGACGCATTACTGACGACATGGACCTGCTGGCACGTGTCATTAATAATTCGTGTTCTTGATTATGTATTTGATGGCGTAAGCAGGATTGCAGCATTGTTTAAACGTTTTCTCTCGAAGTATGACACTATAAAAAATCCATTTTTAGGGATAGTTTTCAAACTGCATTGCAACAATGGTGATGTTTCATTTTAAACTTTCATTATTTTTTGTTGCGTCATAACTTGTAACTCAGCATGTCTCCAGATGTGGTCTGGTTTATAAGTGGTTGCGGAAATGTTAATTTTTATGTCTCTCTTCTTTCAAGATTCTCCCATCAAAATACGTTGGTTTCAGTGTGAAGTTATGGGTTTCTAATTCTTTTCTTCTGTTACCAAGGCCTAATGAACTAATATGCATCAAAGTGTATTTTTTCTTTATGAACTATGTATAACTTCAGATTTTAGTATTTTAGTACAACGTCATTTGACCTTAAATTGCTCCCATACTCTATTATGACTATCATGCGTTTTATGTGGATGGTTTGGTCAGTAGATTTGAAATGTAAACGACCGCTCTTCAAAATATTTTATTTTTTATAAAATTAGATAAGTATGCTGAAACTAAATCATGAATAAAGATTAATGTGACTACTTGTTTAACAATTAAATGTCAGTAAAAAGATGTCTACTGGTGATACTATTCTTCCTTCAACGCTGATAAGATAAGAACTTTGATCTAAATTAAGCTAAACTCATTTCGAATGAGTTTACAACTTTTAAATACGCCGTTTACATTAATTTTTAGGTGTGATGTTATACTGACTGATGTATGCATCAGTGTCTATGAATTTTTTCCAGTCAAACAATGTGACTTTGTTATTAAAGAAATACGTGACGCTCCCCACGTCCCGCTGCAGGACCGGTGATCGGATCACAAAAAAAATGATTTTGACGTACTTTTTTTCAAGTTACCAATGCTGGATGCAGGAATGAAAGCATTATGGTGCTGCAATTACTGAAATTTTGAGCTGGGTATCTAATGAGTCACGTCTCTATTAAATACAAAGCAGGTGTTGCATATTACGTTTACTTTGGTACACTCACGTTACTTTCTAAGTGAATTTGGATAAATGCATTGCAAAATTGTATTAGAAAAGTAATGCTACGAGTCAAGTGTTGTTGCTCGTATAAATTACAAAATTACATTGTGTTCAAAACTGTATTTGATTTGGATATAACAGAGCATGTCTGGAGTTCGTGAATTCTCCATGTGGTCAAAAGTTACTCTCTCTGTTATTTCTTCAGTTTCCTTTCATGTGGGAAAAGATAAAGAAAAGTATCAACACACATGATAGCATTCGCACGCTTGCTCTCATATTTAATACATACCTCGTTTACTGGCTACCCTCCGATTGGGAAATACACATAGCCGCTGCTTCTTAAATCAGTTAGCAGCGTGTCGTGCCTGGTGTATTGATAACTATGTTCCACCTCTTTAATGAGATAATGAAGACATGACAAGGACAGCTGTTACGTGGCTCATCAGCCTCGTGGAAGCTGGGCTCTTTTGTTCCTTTTGAAAGACGAGTGTCATCCAATATGACTATCATTTATGGTGTATTTTTATTACTGTTCAAGCGGATGATGCATACTTTGGAAGAGACACTTTAGTACTTTGTAAGGACTAAAACGCAATGAAGGAATAGTGCAATCTAAGCGATATGGGCACGAAGGAAATTCGACAAACTGCAGTTAACGCGACACTATAGACAAGTACAGTATATGCCATTCTTCGTCACCCACTCGCACTTCCTCTCATCCACTATATTTTTTCGTTGCGTTAGTCATTACATTAGTTCATAACAGCTATATTACTATAACATATTTCACCATGATTTCCTGGTACGACATCCCCATGTCAACATGGTGGTCTTCAAGTGAGTAGACTGTATGGCTATAAAGTGAAGGAAAAGGGATTGTTCAAGACAAGCCGATATCGAGCTAAATAGTCCTGATCTCATTTACGAGTTTTTTTCAGAAACATATGCTCTCGCTTGACCAGTTACAATGCTGACATTTATTAACGAACTTCGACATCCATTTTGCAGTCTACTTCATGGTAATTGTTTGAGTATGCAACTCTTTTAGATATTTTTTCATATTTGTGCATCTCGGCTGTAACCTGGATGTGTCCAGAAATTGCCTCGTGAAACATTTTACTCGCAATATTGCTTCTTGATTACTCCTCTCCGGACACTTGGAATTCGTTCAGAATTATGCCCCAAGTTCAGTTTTCTACGTATATGTATTGTTGCTATAAAAGCCTTTTTAATGGATAGAAGATTACAACATTTACGTTAACAGTATTTACATGCATGTAGCATATCCTGGTCACGCTGTAAAAAACACTTCTTATTTATTTTACACTAAATCAAAATTTTCATATAAGGAATTAAAAAAAGTAAACATCAATAACTTGAATCAGCAGGTAGAAAAGTACATGAATAAAAAGTTTATATTTTAGCTGGTACTATCCAGAATACCAGTCCAGCAAGGGAATATTATGAAGATTGAAAGTGAAGGGGCGTCACAGTACAGTAAAGAATAGTAGGAGCACATGCAGGAGATGGCAATGACTACCCCTTCCGACATATCAACGTCTCAATTTTCATGCGGTGACGTTGCGATCCCACCAGGCGCTGATTGGTCAATTTTTTGGGATGCGGGAAGCCAGATGCCGATGATTGACAAAAAAATGCTGACGGTTTGACTCGAACCAACGCAGCTATGATAATCCATTCCATACCCACTGGCCTTACACCGCTCAGCCGCGAGATCTATAACCCTAGAGAACGTTCAAGTCATTTTAGCCCTAGAACGACGAAGTGGGCGTGAGAGGTCCGGTGTCAAAATTAACAAGCCCGCCTAACATTGTATTCATGAACCTCACTTAATAATAACATTAATAGAACAAACTTATATGACTTTTCTGTTACGTAGTTTGAAAAAAAATAATTGAAAAGTGACACGGAATTAAACTTAATGGACTGAAACTCCTTTCTGCGTTACTCGATCCGGAAAATTATCCACTTCTCTGTAATGTGAAAATTATAAATGTTTAGTTTTAATTTTTCGTATTCTTACAGCGAATATGAAAACTAATGAAGTTTTTTGTACCCTCCATTATGCATGAACTAAGTGCATTCAGAGCATCCCAGAGTATCTTATTCAATAGTATCATTGTGAGTATGATAATGGAATTTCAATGGTGCAAGAGAAGCTACAATAAAATTAAAGAGAAAAATAAGATATTCGTATTAATTTTCTATGCTCATGTGCATTGTTTGTTTAATTCTATCGTTGCACTTTATTACATCTCATAATTCTTTTCTAAATTATATATATTTTTGTATTAGCAAATGCGCCGACCAGTCTCAGATAATTATTTCAAGATGTTTCCCATTGTTTTTTATTGCTTTGAAATCAGCATAAATTTGACAGAAGTGACCGTTTGCATGATTTTTGTGCCATGATTGGTTGACTTGCGCGCACGTCACTGTGACGTCACATCCTTTCATGACGTTGCAGTCCCGATAATTTGCAAGCGCTCATACTATTCTTTACTGTACTGTGAGGGACGTGGAGCAATACATGACAGGCAGCTACCCCCTGAGGTACGTGGCACCTGTGTGTGAAGAGTGCATTCATCTGGCAGACACTTGGTGCTTCATAGGACTGCTGTCTGTCTCCACCATCATCAACCAGTGTTTCTCGCTGCAAACTCGCCCCCTGCAGAGTGTTTTCGCTCTGCTGAGGTCATCGTTATCATTTTGACCTTAGAGGTATGAATAGTCCTCGTATTCGAGAATTGCAAGATGATTTCAGAGATAAGTTCAGCATATTTGGTCACTGACGTTCCCCAATTACCCCTGCAAGAAAGCCTGAGAGAGCGCCAAACAACTGATAAGAGGAAGCAGCTGCGATAAGAATCTGCGGTGACTTGTCTGTCGGAACTCTTATTCAGATGGCAATAATCTAGGTGGTTTAATGTAGATGTAGGGATGGCAATAATGTAGATGGTTTGCGAGTTAGTTTCAAGGTAGTTCTTTAACTGACGCTGGAATTTTGATTAATTTACAAATATATCAAATCAATTTAAAAAATTATTCATAATTCATATTTAACTATGTAAACATTTTTAATTGGCCTGGATTCCACCCCTTATAAGTCGGTACCGTTGGCGCTTCAACAGTACATCAAACATTTCAATAGTTCATTGATAAAAATGTCCTTCAGACATATTAGATAATTAAGGGAGAATATTATCATTAAAGACACTCGTTGGCTCATCAGAAAAAAAAACACTTTCACGATGTACCATTCCCTCAGGAACAAAAATGCTCAAAAAATGAAGAAAAACCTACGTCACATACATGTAGATAGCAATAAAGTCGAATAAGCCCCCAACCAAGTCTGATTAAACATTCATTAGACGATGGCTTGTAAGTTAATTATCCTTAAGAGACACCGTACAAGCATTAGCTCTAGAGCATTGTTTTGAAAACTTTAGGTTGGGGAAATCATGAGTGAGATTCACAGTGCACAGAAACTGCGACATATTTGTTTTGCATTCGATTACATACTAATTATTATTCAAAAAAATCATCGTTACATTCAGTGATGTATCCCAAATGTGTTGTTAGGGAATATTTATTTAGTAACAGCTTTGCATCATCATCGAAAACTCATAGTCTCGGTGGGTCTCCTCATTTATGTGTCAATTTTAATAACAAATACCTGAAAACCATAAGCACCTCTTAGCTAAGTGCGGGCGATATTCTATGAAAGATTGACTGAAATTTATCTACATATTTATTATACATAATTATCTAAACATTTACTAGCATCCAATTCATAACTGGTGTCGTTTCTCATTTTTTATCGGTATTGAAATAGATAACTGGACACTACAAAATACTCGTTGGAACCCATTTTAAGAAAATGTTTAATTCAAAAATTGGATGATACTGCTAAAATCAGAGGGATACTGTAAAAAGTAACCAATTGTTGATACCGGCACCATAACATCAGAAGAATAATGTCATTGACTGCTATCGACCGAAATGACAGGTATGCGGTAATTTTTATAAAATTTCAGTCATTGTGTGGCATTTTCATATTTCGCCTCCTGTCAAATAGAACGAAGAGAACCCTCTTCAGCAATCGCAGCCTCAGTGAAAGAAAGCGAACTAGTGATAAATATTCTCTAGAAAATGTCGAACGATAACCCACATAAAGTCGAAAACTACTGAGGCTAGTGATAGTTGATTGCCATACGTATGTACAGCATACGCTGCTTAAAATACGTATGTGCAGAAGCTGGAAAAAGATATCGAAATATGATCAGTACTTTCCTTGAACCTCCTTGCCGAAAATATAAATGATAGGTACATGTCGAAGGCTTTTATCGTCATTCAAAGACGATTTTGACTAATGTTTTTGAAGTTTCTACAATGGCTGTTTGCGTAGAGAGGCTTCAGGAGCCATGAAGCCACCCTCAGTCTTGTGCTAAAGCTGGCCAATAAAGATGATGAATTTTCCTTCAGTGTTGTGTTTAGCATGGAAAAATGAACCATAGTTACTAATCTATTTCTGTTGCTGAACTTGTTCCAAAGTGGAGCGCACCAACGATTTTAATCATTGTGACCATCTTCGAGGCACATCTACCACACTCCACCCATGTCACACGTGCAAACTTCTCTTAACCACCTTTATGCCTTTATTTCATTTCTTGTTTTTCTTTTTTCTCATTGAGCATTCAAAGGAAACTTGACATACTGCTGTGTGTTCATGTATCGTCTTAACACACAACACTTTGGTATTTCAGAAGAGAACAAAATTTTAATTGGCTGTGCTGAAAATTTTGTGAGGGTTTATATTCCTTGCACCACAGGAATCTCCACGATGGTCAAGTGTCATCACCATCATGGACTCGTAGGATTTACTGGGCTAAGGAATACATAAATTTCAAGCTAGTTATTACTAATCACTCTGATTTTACAGGGCACTGTCAGTCCATGAAGTGCGTTGTTTCTTTAAATAATATATACCATTTTGTATTGTGATAAATTTGTAAATGTATGCCTTCAAGCACTTATTGTACTTTCGTCTCACGATTTCATCAAATTCATTATCCAGCAATTCATTATTGTTATTAAATATGGTAGCACGTTGGTAACAACTGTCTACATTGCACGTACCAACAATTTGATCTGTCAGCAATACAAATGGTGATAAAATACATTATGAGACAATGTATGAAGTTTGCAATACGCTGTCTGAGAACGGAACTCCCCGTAGTTAAGATACGGGAATGTCCTCGTCATTACTGGAACGCCCAGTACTGAGTCTAGGGGAGCTGATGTTGGCCCAGCAACACGGGCGTCTTTTAATTGAAACACAAAGCTCTTTTGTTCCGGATGCTAGCGGGCCTGTTCTTAATATTCCTGCTTTGAGATGAAATTAATTGTCCTATCATCATTGCAAAGGATGTGACACTAGATATGGTTGTCAGCCTCGTTTATTTCTGAGTAATTTCTTGACGAAGCGTCAAATGCTGACGCACGAACTTGAATATCACGTGCTTTGAAGTGCAATATTGAAGAGAATTATTCTCAAGCTGGTGCATATGTCACAGCAATTCCATTATATAATTATACACAGTTTGTTGCTTGCTTGGTGCGTCTCTTTGGCACACTCTTAAGGATTTAGATAGTAGAAAATTCAGTAGGGTATATATGGATTGTAAGCATTGTATTGTGGATACCAACAAACATCCCTCAATGGAGAAACTCCTTCCTTGCCCGCGTCCACTGGAAAATCATATCATACTAAACAATTCAGTAAAAAAATACGTGAATTTTCACGTGTGGGTCTATTAGTATAAAATAGATTGTCAACTCTATAAATGGACCTAATTAAACATACGAGTATAATATAGCGAAATTAAGAAGCTGTAGGAGTTGGGTTAGTCAAAAAGACAATTCGGTTTTTTTAGAGCTATCAATAAAAAATGAACGAATGTTTCAGCCAGCTGAACTATGGAAGCAAACCCTACGAGTTTGGACACATGTTATCCGTTATACAGAGTGGGCCAGAAAGGATGCCCCATTAAAAAACTTTTATAATTGAAAAACTATTTGAATAGAACCAAGGACTACTGTAAACAGGACGTGCACGGCCATATAGTGGACTACGTTAGCGGAGGCCAGTTCACCGATTTCAGTGAGTCACCAACTGTCACAGTGCGAACATTTTCGTAGTCTGTCCGATTTGAATCGGACATTGTTGTTTGTTTCGAGGTACATTGCTGCATTTCTAAGTGGATACTGTTTGTTTACAAAGTTTATTGCTAATTATATGTATTCAAAATGCCGAACAAGTGTGGGGTTGTGAACTGTCGGGGTAATTACAATAAAGAGAACAGGCCCCGCGTGTTTCGCCTGCCGAAAAAGTCTGAGAGACAGAAGTGGCTTGATGTTCCACCTCGTGAAAACTTTGTTTTTAATCCGGACAAGTTTTTCATTCGTGAGATACAGTGGGGTGCTGACCCACCTTTGATCAAATTTTGTGGTGGTTCTATGCGACATGAAATCCCTCCCAGTATCTTCAATGTGCCTGCTTCATGTCTGCCATCTCCAAAACTTACACCTCGCTCGGCGAAAGTGGAAGACCAACAATTGAGGTATTTTCTTCAGAAGGATAAGATTACTTCATTTGATGCTTTCAAACCTGAACGTAACCTGCAGAAACAGTACAAGAACTTGATTATTTCAAGATCGAAAGAAAAGCTTGTGGGTTTGTTCATGACTGACAACTTCAATGAGTGCAGCCTGTCTGTGGCTGCACTCGCTGAAAACAAGCTCACTTTGTGTTCCCACTAACGCTCAGTGCGTTCAAGAACGGTATTAGTGTACCACTGTTTAACACGTTGCCTCCGATTGCCTGGCCGGTGTAAATCTTCACTTTGTAGGCATAGTCACTAGAAGGATCTGAAAAAATTACAGAACCTAACCTAAGTGGTCCACATACGTACCACTTCGGAGTCAAGGTGTTAAGACGCTTCATTCCAACAATGGTTTGAGATTGTCTACTCGGTTCGACGAATCTGTGCACTTGACAATGCACTATGACATCCCGTTTGACAAAACGATCCAAAATGTTGTCACTCTTCTTCAAGCTCACACATCAGCCTGTGTCGACACTGAGAAGGAGCAAAAGTTGGTATTTTTGACACTTCAGTTGGAACTTTTATCACAGAAGCAGTTCTCCATGAATGGTTATTGTTTTGCTCTTCAATCATACCCAAAGTGTAATCATGACCAGCTCAGAGACTTTTTGGTGCTGCCATCCAAACGCAAGCTGCAGTACATCACTTCATATATTGACAAGGACCAGGTGCTGGGGGAAACATTTGACAAAGTCCAGACACTGCAGCAGAAGAATGTGTTTCTCTTGGTAGATGAAGTACAGATTCGCATGAATGCAAAAGAATGCAGCCCTTCTTCAGACCTCTGTAAAGAAGGCCCGGTTGGCTGACTAATCGCTGCAGCTTAGTAGGTTTTTGCTTCTATATCTGTTTGTTCATTTGCGTGAATATTTGTATGTTTGGTTGTTTGCATTGGAAAAGGTTTAACTTTAATTCATTTTGTCAAGTCTAAAAGTGCAGCAACTCAGCTTTCTATAAAATGGCCACTAAGCTCATACAATAATACATATAAGGTCCGGCTAAAATTGGTATTTCAAAACATTACAGTACTTTAAACGATTAAACATTCACTGTAAAACCTTATTATCCCTTCTATTGCTTGAAAGAAGTATTTTTTGATGAATTTGTCCAATAGAAAATGTAATGTTACTAAGAATGCAATGGCCTCTGCTAGCGTAGTCCACTATATGGCCGTGCACGTCCTGTTTATAGTAGTCCTTGGATAGAACATAAAACTTTATATCAAAACATTTATTAGATTTATGAATCTTACAAAAAAATAACATTCAGGTGTGGAAAACAATCTGTTAAATGATACTCGTTTTCGCGACAGCACATTTCTAACTTTTCTTCTAAATTTTCTGTAACCGTCGTAAATGTGTTGCCGTTAATTCGTCTGATTTCCTCTTGGATGTTTCTCTTTAATTGAGCGATTGTGGTAGGTTTATTAATGCAAACTTTTCTCTTAAGGTATCTCCGTAGATAAAAGTTGGGTATGGTTAGGTCCGGGGATCTAGGCAGCCAGTTAACATTGCCATACCGAGAGATCAATTTTTGTGGAAACAAGTGATTTAAAAGAATTATTGTTTCTCTCGCGGTGTGACTCGTGGCGCCATCTTGATACCAAATGTTTCTCAGATGTCTTGCTTTAAGTTAAGGTTTAAGGAAAGTACTGATCATATTTCGACATCTATCTCCAGTGACGGTTACAGCATTACCTATATCGTTTTCGAAAAAATATGGCCCAATGATTTCATCAGCTTATCACACCACACCAGACAGTAACTTTCTACGAATGCAAAGGCTTTTCAGCAAATTTTCATCTCTCAGGATATGTGAACAAACAAAATTGTCGCATCTGAACGCAGCAACAACCTAAAAAATTCGTTGAAAAGCCTTTTTGCCTTTGGCTGATGAAATCATTGGGCCATAATTTTTCAAAAACGATATGGCTAATTTGACCGTCGCTGAAAAAAGATATCGAAATATGATCAGTACTTTCCTTGAACCTCCTTGCCGAAAATATAAATGATAGGTACATGTCGAAGGCTTTTATCAATCATTGACGGTTTTAAATTGAAATGCTCTCTTGAATTGAAATGCTCTTGTATATCACAAATTCGACTACTCAGGAGTACCACACTTCCAAACTTATAACTGTATTTTTACATTTTTCTTGATAACTACATTCTCTAATCAAAAGCCTGCGATTTCGGTGCGTATAAAATAATTCTAATTTTAAAGACAAAAAATATTCGATGCAGGTTCTATTAATTTGCTCGTACTTTTTTTACTGTCGACTGTCGATATTAAATCTTGCACAGGACAGTGAGACGAATTGCTACATTACGGGGTGAGATTACTAATATCACTTTCTTGTAAGAATATCTGTTTCTTGTGTTCTACACCGTTGTTTCTATAATGACGAACACATAAATTCCATGAGTCATCAGTACTTTGGAGTGCCTGCCATTTACACCACTGATTACTTTCCTTAATGACAAATTTATTCATTTGTTATAAATTTAATTAGTTTAGATGTTCCCCTTATAAATATATATGGTTCTCACACAATGAAGGCTGTTACTTCATAGGGCTGAGAATATTACTTTGGCATTCGCCATAAGGATAAGAAAAACAGCAAATAAAGCTTTTAGTGACATGGCTTTTTTTTCAGTATTTGTCTCTCCAAATTTTCTACTTTTCTAAACGTTGACAATATTAAAAGTTCTCTGTGGTTTTAAATGCACAGTTTGGCTTCTAAAGATGTTCTAGTCTAAGAATTCCTAGAGTAAATCTGCTAGTGGGATTAATGATATCTTAGTAATTTCGTATAAAGGTTACAATCAGTTTAAAAGTTAGATAGATATTGAAGCGTTGAAAAACGTCTTGATGAAACTGAACTTTAATATTAACACTTGGAAGTTTGTGACTAAACAAAGATAAAAAATAGATTTTCCAGATCTAAAAACCCTATCCAAGTCGACACAGATGCAGCAGCTGGGGCAAATGAGCCTCCAGCTGTTGTCGAATTCGAACGTTCATATGTGGATGCTACACTTGCAACACCTGAAATATGTAGGCGAGAGTCACCGAGTTGCACTTCTGCACCACCTACATTGTACGTACAAACTCAAGAAGAAAAATGGATGGAAATCATACCTGCACGTCGGGAGGCTACATTTGTGTGTGCTTCCTTCTATGTTCTAACCGAAAGCAACTAAAAATATAGGCCGTCAGATAGCCTAACTATCATACCAAGTTAAAATTCAAATGTATGGTGATGAATAATTTAGTCTACTTTTCTTGATGGGATTTTTTACTGTCTTCTCAGTATTCACACTTCGCCTTCATCCGAGCTAGGTTTCGTGCAAACAATTAGCGGTGGTCAGACGTGGTAGCCTATTCATTTAAGCTACTGAATCAGAATGGTTGATCACTAGTTAAAAATATAAATTGTATTTTTCTAAATTTTCAAGTGTTCTTTAACGATGCTTTCTACGCACCAAATAACGACAGACCAAATGCTAGTGTATATTGCCTAATACAATTTTGTTATCTGTGACCATTGCCACGCAGAAAACGAAGCCATAAGTTTCTACGCACGAGGTAAAATTGTGTAAAAGATACCTTTAACAATTGCATCCTTCATTTTATTACTAAGATGCATCTTCTGCTGAATTACGACGTAATCAAACTATTCATGTCACCTCTATATTGAAGAACAAATACCCTGGTTTTTTATTCTAATGTAGCGCATAGAAATATAATGAGACTGACACGAACCTCGTTTCGTATGGCATTAGAATTTGTTTCAGGAACATTTCACGTTAGATTTCTTTAGTGTTTTGAAATGATTGTAAGTTTTTCTTACAACCATCTTATGCTCAAGCAATTATAAACAACCACTCATTTCATTCATGCATTGCGTATTTATACTTTTGTCTGGGATTTATGGCCGTAACATAATATAGTTAATATAGAATATCAACTAATATAGTTGATAGTTGGCATCGCTGTGTCCTAGCAGTGAAGCCTGCCATCAATCATGACACCCACCGGAGCAGCGTGGCCGGATCGTGCTTGTCAGTCCTGTGTAATTGAACAATTTTACAAAACTCGGCACCCGCAACATCCACGCAAAAAATAATCAAAAATCTAAGGTTACATTTATGCATTTAGAGAATTGGTGAACCATGTGTAATAATTGATATTCACCGAAATAACAACATTAACATTAATTTGTTCTTTATTTGAATTTGAGTTGCACCGTATTTTTATACTATTTGATTTAGATCGATAATATGACGAAAGTCTTGTGTTGAGCTGACCATTAGACCAGTATCTTAGTAAATCTAATAATACATATACTGACTTGAAATAACTTGCCAAGTATTTTACAGTGGTACAAAATTAGAGGCATTTTGATAATACCTTACCATCAATCCATGCCACAACAGAAGAAAAACAATTCAATAAATAAACTTCCGTTTGTTAATTTAAGTAAAGATTATCTTATGATCTGATGTGTGCTAACTAAAGTGTTACTAAAAAACGAGGTCTTCCTCCATTAGAAACTGTTTGGTCCGACCTGAAAGAAGAAGTTGAAGAAGCAGAAACTGAGTCCTGCCACTAAACTTCTTCCAATAGAAGCCGTTAGAAAATATAATCCTGGTCTCGTGCCTTTACATACTGAGAATTAAGAGACCTGCAAATACGCATCATGCCCTCAAAAAGCACACAAGTTCTACATGAAATCTGAAGTTCATCCGAACTGTGGAAATTCTTTGAATGACTTTGCTATGTTTCATTAATAATACAAGTAAAACTATTACTTTGTAATAATATATCTTCATCTAAGTTGTTCAACATTTTAAAACTCAGTTATTAGCAGTTTAGATTCTACACATATGATGCATTAGTTATTGTTGAAAAAACTATAATTCTTCTACGCACAACAATATAATTTATTTATCCAACCGGGTCATATGATATGATACCGTTTGTCCAAGGGGATTAACATGTCTTTTCACAAATTATGCCCAAGACATTTTAAAATTACTCAATAATTACTTGTTTTACTCGAAAACCCAAATAGTAGCTAAATGCAGCAAAGCATTATTTACTGTAAGAAATAATATCACTACAGAGTAAAGAGAATTGTCCTGTAGTCAGCTCTCGGTCGTCATTGAATAATGGAAAGACACTAGCTATGAGAGACATGTGATCTCGATAATTTACCTCGTAAATTGATTATTAAAAATAGTTTTCAGAGCAGCACCTGTTGACCGTTGTAGCCTGCAGCAGATGTGCTGCTTCATTATTTTCATGCACCTTCATTTACATGTGGTCTGCAAATTAGTTCATGTGGGTTTGCGCAACTGCCGGGTTAAATTTAATACATACCCAAAATTTTGAATCATCCGTAAGACTACTAAACCTCTAAAAAAAGACCATGTCCACTTCCCTCTTTCATATGTGTATTGATCGAATGATTTTTACGTTAGTTATTGAATGAAAATTACTAAATCACATCTACAAAAAGAGTAACCCAAGCCATCAACTACATATTTCTTGTCTATTTTACTACAGAAAATACAGAAACTCATCACCTGGTGTGACGATAACGTTCATTGCGTACCTTAAACGTTCATATCGCATTTAAAAACCAATGCTGTTACATTTCTTATGTACCAACTTTATTGGAAATATACGTTTTTGTTTTGTTTGTTTGCTTAAGGAAAGCACTGCACTGAAACACGCGCCAATTATTTAAGTGAGACACTAAGTTTGTGGAATTTTCTTTATTGTGTGTGCTAATTCGGTATTTCTGTGTGTGCCAAGGACTACTATAAACAGGACGTGCACCTCCATGTAGCTGACTGCTGGTCAGCAGCCTCCGTAGTCGAGTGGTATGCGGCCCGTGTTCTGTATCGGGTCTCTGCTTGTGCAGAAAGACTGCGTGCGGGTTCGAAACCCGGCAATGAATACGAGCTGTTTCTCGTTTCACGCCGTGAGCTCGCACTTATCGGTAAGACCTCAGCAATTAAGACCTCGCCCATGGATCGTCGCACACATCCCAGGATCGTCGCATGGAGGTCACCATCATCCTTACTCTAAGAATGTTAACCTTAAGAATTTAAAAAAACCAATGTACTAAAATGTCTATGTACTGTGTACTTGATTGGAAATAAAGATTGTTTGTTTGTTTGTTTGTTGTTTGTGTGGAGCGGAGGCCAGTTCGCCGAGTTCAGTTATCCTCCATCTGTCATAGTGCGAACATTGTCGTAGTCTGTCGCTCGGTTTGAATCGGAGATTGTTGTTTGTTTCGAGGCACATTGCTGCATTTCTAAGTGGATATTGTTTGTTTACAAAGTTTATTGCTAATTATATGTATTAAAAATGCCGAACAAGTGAGGGGTTGTGAACTTGTAGAGACTCGGAAATATCGTATTTAATTTAGAATGATCTTAGGTTCGATACAAAAATATAATGTATTTTAGTAATATTTTTGGAGTTAATTTTTATACGTTTCATGTCATTTGAAACTAGTATTTTAAAGTTAAAAATGAAATCGTAGTTACAACTTCAAATTGTAACCCTCGTTTATAGAACACCATAGTCAACTACGAGCCTAGAGGCTAAGTGCCCGTCAGTTTCCTCGTAACCGTTACCCAGTGAACAGCAATTTTATTCGCGCTTTCAGTCTCTCTGACGGGTTTCAGTTTCAGGTATCAGTTTCGGTCTCAATTCAGTATCAGTTCCAGCTTCTGTTTTAAGGATTTCAAGTTCTCAGTTTTGGTCTTCGATCTTGGCCCCAATTTCTGTTCTAATTTTGATCGTGTTCATGAATAAATCTGCAAGCTACGAAGACGATCGTATCACTTCCTTCCAAGAACATCACCCACGAAATAATCACTACAGAAAAATAACACGTTCCCTAAAGTGGCTTGTTCCCTAAAAACTGTCGGAGTGATTACAATAAGGAGAACAGGCGCCGCACAGTATCTTCAATGTGCCTGCTTCATGTCTGCCCTCTCCAAAACTCACACCTCGCCCGGCGAAAGCTGAAGACCAACAACTAAGGTATTTTCGTCAGAAGGACAAGATTACTTCATTTGATGCTTTCAAACCTGAACGTAACCTGCAGAAGCAGTACAAGAACTTGATTATTTCAAAATCGAAAGAAAGGCTTGTGTGTTTGTTCATGACCGACAACTTCACTGGATGCAGCCTGTCTGTGATTGTCGAAAACAAGCCCACTTTGTGTTCCCCACTAACGCTCAGTGCGTTCAAGAACGGCATTAGTACCACTGTTTAAGACACTTCATCCCAACAATGGTTCGAGATCGTATACTCAGTTCGACGAAACTGTGAGCTTGGCAATGCGCTATGACATCCCGTTTGACAAAACGATCCAAAATGTTGTCACTCTTCTTCAAGCTCACACATCAGCCTTCCGAGAAGGTGAAAAAGTAGGTATTTTTGACACGTTAGTTGGAACTTTTATTACAGAAGCAGTTTTCCATGAATGATTGTTTTTCTCTTCAATCATACCAAAAGTGTAATTATGAACAGCTCAGAGACTTTTTGGTGCTGCCATGCAAACGCAAGCTGCAGTACATCACTTCATTTATTGACAAGGACCAGGTTCTGAGGGAAACATTTGACAAAGTCCAGACACTGCAGCAGAAGAATGTGTTTCTCTTGGTAGATGAAGTACAGATTTGCCCAACAGTTCAATTTTCTGGTGGGGTGCTGAGTGGCATGGCGGAGAACAACCGAGACTGCAAGGTCACTTCTATGTTGTGTCATGATGAAGTCGCTGCACAAAGGACCTAGTCTGATGATTTCAGTGGAATTGACATTGATTGTCCCAAGATGTTCCATCGTCTAGCAAATGTTCTATTGAATGGACTCCACAACCTGAAGAAAGACCAGCAGAAGAAGGCAGTCCTTCTTCAGACCTCTGTAAAGAAAGCCCGGTTGGCTGACTAATCGCTGCAGTTTAGTAGGTTTTTGCTTCTATGTCTGTTTGTTTATATGCGTGAATGTTTGTATGTTTGGTTGTTTGCATTGGAAAAGGTTTAACTATAATCAACTTGTAGAGTCTAAAACTGCAGCAACTCGGCTTTCTATAAAGTGGCCACTAAGCTCATACAATAATACATGTTAAGTCCGGTTAAAATTGATATTTCAAAGCATTATAGTGATTTAAACCATTTAAAATTCACTGTAAAACCTTATTATCCCTTCTATTGCTTGAAAGAAGTAATTTTTGATCAATTTGTCCGATATAAAATGTTATGTTACTAAGAATGCAATGGCCTCCGCTACTGTAGTCAGCTACATGGCGATGCACGTCCTGGTTATAGTAGTCCTTGGTGTGTGCTTAAATCGTTTTTTTTTTTGTATAACAAGTGTGTTTTAAATTCAAACGTTATCACGGTCAAAACATCTTTTTTATGCCAACTTATGGTTTCGATACAGTTCTGTTGCACATGCTCGCATTGTGATTACATCTAGTTTTTTACTAAGGGTTCATTTAAATTAAACTTGTACAGTTCCATGAATTGTTTCGTAATTTGTTATAAAATTATCCCAGCGTGGAAAGTTTCCGACATGTTAGCAAATACCGATCTTATATTTTTTGAGCAACAAACTTCGATTTTCTCGAATGTGTCTTGTGTTTTAATTTTGATTGTTTCTTTTAATCACTTTAAAAAACTGAACTAGTATGCCAGTGTTAATTGGCAACAGAATAATAAAAATACGTATATCGTACACACTCGTCTAGCACACAAGATAAGTACGTATTTTAATTGGTACTTTTTCCATGTCTCCTCTTTCTGATATTAACATAGTTTCCCTCTTCCAGTTTATGCGTTTATTGTATAGAATAGGCTTTATAAAGACCACCTACAAGAACAAACCCCAATGACAAACCCCCACCACTCAATACATGTGCGCAGAGCGCTCATTTCTATTCCCCTCCTAATATCCACTCCGTTTCACCTCTTTACTTAGGTACACCCTGTGCCAAACTCTCTCTCAAATCTTTTCTATTGGTACCGACCACCACCACCTATAGAATAGAATAAGGCAATAGGAGCGAGCTGTTTGGCCCATTCTTGGGTTTATACCCAAGACACCCAAGCAAATTAACTGCTTTACTCCTTTTTCCCCCGGCTCTATGCTTTTTGTGATAGATACATGTAAAAGCGATTTTGGAAAGACTTTGAAGCTGCAATGTTTTGGGGACCTTTGTGTTCTATCGACCTTTTTAATTTAAAAGTCATTTTGAAACTCTAACATAACAGGTTTCAATGTGGTAAAAAAAGACATTTAGTGTTTAAAATTATTTCAAAGTGTTCCAAACCTCGTGATGTAGTTCATAGTGTAGCTGATCTCTATCTCCTTTTATACATCTTTTTTGTTAGGTCAACTTCTCCTATCATACTCAAAGACTTTATATATTCATTTTACGCCAAAAGTAGCACTCATCGATTCAATTAAGTCAGCTGTCTCATAGTCCAGTAATGAAAAAACACTAAGATTATTCTTTGCAGTTTAGAGACCTTTTAATTTATTTTAAATTGTAGGCATAAAATTCGTTAGCACGTACGAAAATAATGAAATAAGCGTTTAATTTTTTCATCTCCCGTATTTTCTTATGGAAGTTTAAGTGTGTCATATAATTGCTTAGTATTTTACTTCTGCTCATTACTATTCAAACATTATCTAATCTAACACTAAGAACGACCGTCGTATGTGTGTATATATATATATATATATATATATATATATATATATATATATGTTTCGTGGCACTTTAAAAAAATTAGAGATCTAGAGCCTTATATACTCGAGTCCGTATCCTTACATACAGTGTCCGTAAATTTTCGATACACCGATTTAATTGTGTTCTTCGAAGGACTGGTTGTTGTTCTGAAATAATTTCTGTAATCACGTTGCACTTCTGTTGTTGACATTGTCCGAGTGTAGATTTGCAAAATTCTTATTCTTTCTTCTTTGCTGTATGGAGACATGATGAAAATTAAGGGTTTGCAATGAAACAAAAATCAAACAAACAAACAAACAATCTTTATTTCCAATCGAGTACACTGTACATAGACATTAGTACATTGGTTTTTCAAATTCTCAAGGTTAACATTTTAAGAGTAAGGGTGATGGTGAACTCCATACGACGATCCCGGGAGGTTGATGGGCGTCTTTAGGGCGGGGAGTTGAGTGCTTAGCGGGTTGAGTGCACGGCGCGGCGTACGAGAAACAACTCGTGTCCATGGCCGGGTTCGAACCCGCGGTCTTTCTACATGAAGCAGAGACCCGATACAGAACACGGGCCGCAGACCACTCGACCACGGTGGCTTCTCAAATGTCAAGCTAGTTCGTAAATAGGATAGCAAGTATCCTAATGTGCCATAAAAAGGTTTTTCTTTCGAATAAAACAAGTTTCAATATCCTAGCGTTAATAGTTTTCGGTTTATTAGCAAATCAAAAGGGTCATTTACTTCTGGGACACCCTGTATATCACAAAATGTATATTTCAGTATAAGTTGGTCAATTAAATAGTAGCATTTTAAGATTAGTGATGCTTGTACCAGCGACGGGTTCCGTCCTCTATTCCACCTTCTAGATCAGGGGTCGGCAAAGTGGTCGATATAATTGTACAGAACTCAAGAGGTCGATAAATTTATGGGGGTCGGAAGGGGGTCGATTAAGGATATACGTATATGGTTGAAGCTGGTTTTAGCCATGCGGATGCGATTCTAACAAAGCAGAGAAATAGACTATAGAATAGACGTGGTGATTTCCGGTTAAAGCTTACCAATTTTAAACCAAATATCAATAGCCTTGCTGCCGCTCATCAAGCTCATCCATCTCATTAATATCAAGTTTATTGATAAATAGGTAAGTTAATGTATTTTTCATTATTCTTTTTTGATAAAAAGCATATTGCATATTTCCATGGCAGTTAATATTATTATTAAGTAGCACATATGTTTTATATAATTAAGTTCATATCAATTTTTCAACGGTAAGTATTGTAAGATTTCGAAACAGTCAAAATTCTCTATAGGTAGGTAAACTTCTATTCTTTTCTTTTTTACTTTTTATCAGTGAAGACTGCCTCTTTCTCTTAATATATATCTTCAAACATTGTACAGGGTACAACATAAGATTGGTTTGGTTTATAACATTTCTCTTTATTTTTGGTCATCAAAAATCTCAATAACGGTTTAACATTTTTTTTCACCTATTTGTATGTGTGTGTGCATGGAGGGGGTCGATGTAAGTACAAATATCCCATGAAGGGGTTGACGGGTAAAAAAGTTTGCCGACCCCTGTTCTAGACACTCCTATTAAGTCTAGAGCGTGGTGATGAATGGTCGTAACCATTAGAGAAAGATTTCGTCTGCTCCAACATATAAAAATTTTATGGGTATTTGCTGAGTGCGTATCGATTAAGCATTTGATAGCTGCATATTTTTGTCAATTCACAGTTAGTGAAAATACTTTAAATATAGTTCGCTGAATTTACTTGATTAGCATATATAATTTAACCTCAAACGTATCTGCCAAGAACTGATAGTGACTTTTCACTTGAACCTGATATTAGTAGTGATTTTTGGTTCATAATCAGCATAATTTTAAAATAAAGGTACGTTAGATGCGTTTTTGCAATATTTTTCAACTAGAAATAGTAAAATTTTATTGCTGGGACTGCCCGTTAGTGCGGATTTTGTTGCCACCACCGGTCTTCGATGTAAACATTAGGCAGTGCCCAGCTGAGCGTTGAAATGTCAACAAACATTTCGCATTAAGAGAAAAATTAACGAACAAAACCACTAAAGTCAAGTCATGGTTATCATGAATATAAGAAACTCTTTCCATGTGTGGAAAGATTTAAAATCTACGCACAGGTGATATACTTTCGTTTATGGTAGCTAATATTATTGCTTGCCGACAAATATGTCATCCCTTCCAGTTACTAATGAAGGTTAGCAAAAGTAGTTTTATCCCGTCTCTTAAGGGTAATGTCTTAACTTTTTCTTAAGTGATTCAAATTTTCCCTAAGGAAAAACATACATTTTTAAATAATTATTTGGAACCAGCTGCAAGCTGAACACTTGTATGTATAAGTACACTGAATATGTATCATTTTCTTGTTTGTGCTAAATCTCTAATTTTATGCCTATGCATATCACCAAATTGCGGCAGCACTATTTTGTGGTAATTCATCTGAATTAGTAGTAATTGATACCTTTAAGCCAATAATATTTTAAATATTTCAAAAGCATATTGAAACAAAGCACTAAAACCCTGTTAGAGGTAATCATAGTAGAGCAAGGGTTTATTGAATTATGTTTTCACTATGTTTTTCTGATGTGTTGTGTTATGATAGAATGCTTTAGCAATGGGTGTTCTTATATATCACTTTGCCATTAGTTAATGACATATAACATTTGTTATGGCACCTAGTAGCTAACCTAATTCACAGCAGTAAGTTTTAAGTCCTGTGTTGTGATTGTGCACTGTTTCAAAATTTTGATCTGTGGTAATTATTGTGATTGAGAAGAAAGAATTTAAATTGAAACAGCATCATGCATTATATTTGGTATGCACCTCCCTGTATCATGCACCACTATTGTTATTTTTTTGCCAAGCATTTATTGAAACTCTTAAAGTTTTCTGGATGCTTTATGTTGCAAATGTAAAGGATAATGACTATAATACATAAATTTATGAAAAGTATATCAGTATCATCAAAATAATGGATAATTTCATACAGGCTTCAACAAGGCAAGAATGCTGTATAAATATCTAATCCAGATGCTGTTGTGTTAATGTACATTGGAGGCACACATAAACATAAGAGAGATGTAAATGAACATATTTTACTTTGTAGAGATAAAAATTTTGAAGCAATATTGGGTTAAAAATATAATTTATTTTGTTTGTTTGTCATTATTTTTGTAAAGTTCTAGAGTACAGTAGTTGTTGATCAACTTGAGTTTTCTGATCTAGGTTAAAAAAATCCACTAGAAAAGAGTCATTTAAATAATGAAGAATTGTCCCTGCATGAAAAAGAATAATCCTTGTGTGGCGATACGTGTGATTTAACACAATTAATTAAAATGCAACAACATACGCATGTAATTGCACTAGAGGGACTCTAATCCTCTGAATACATGATATGTTAAAAGATATTCCCAGTACTTCTTTTCGATGGCAAGATGAGGGTAATGATACGCACAAAAGATTTAACACATGCCATTGTAAATTCACGAGATGGGAAATGTGAGTCATCTACCACATTTTGGCATAAAACCCACAACATGATATCCTATTAAGCAGTGCAGTATTAATGGATTAATTGCTTACTTAATAGTTGAATGATTAAATGTGCATACGGAAAATTTAGTTAAATCAATCGGCGTTCACAACTTACGAAATTACCCTGCCGCTAATCTCGATCACATAGACAATAATGATATTAAACTTGCCCTTATACTGGAGATTCGCTGTTGATAATGGGCTACAATGTTAACACTCGCAACATATAACACCTTAAAGAAGCCGCTAATTTTCCCTCTTATTACGGTGCCCCTAATTTCCCCTCTTATTACGGTGCCCCTAATTTCCCCTATGCCCTAGACCTAGATGTTGCTCTCCGTCCTAACCGTCTACATCGTCGCCGAGATCTAGTTCCCAAGTCCAAGTCCCCTCATCTATCCCTACTACCGCTTTTATATGAGCCTTGCTCCTCCCAAGTGCATTTTTCCAATTTCCCTATTTGTCCAATGGTTTCAATAGGTTTCTAACGTTTGTGATGTACCCCGCCCACTTTTTAATCACCTTTAGCGTCTCACGACTGCGTGCTTCTTGAGTCACACGATGCTTAGCCATAAATTTCTTCTCGCTGACGTTTCTTTTTGCTACAAACATAACAGCCCGACCTTTTCAAGTGTAGGCCCTTTGTCTGCGCTGCGGGTACTACGTAGTGGTCTCTATAGTTTCACACCTCTAACGTAATTCAACACTTCGAACCTTCTCAAGTGCAGGTGCTCGTTTGTTTTCCTTCCCTCGAATTTGCCTTTCGGTTAACCTCTCAACACTTGATACCATCAGCTAGAGAGTATCACAACAGCGAACACTCCTCATACATATATTAGGTTGTTACAAAAATAATGGCTGATTTCAGAAGCATGCATTTAATCCTTAGTAAATGAACAATAGAGATGTTAAACTTAGTCAAAATATAAACCCTGAGCAGCTATGTATCTCTGCCATCGGACTACGAGATTATTTATCCCTTGTTGATAAAAAGTTAATGGCTGTGATGCAAC
>VCRD01002403.1:3275-15490 GCA_006783055.1 Trinorchestia longiramus | reverse complement strand
AGTGGATGCTCATGGATTTCTCTTGGATTTTCAGATGCCCAGATTCTGCAGTTTTGTTTATTCACTTCGCCATTAAGGTGAAAATTAGCTTCATCAGTCATGATTAGGTTCGTTATAAAATTTTCATCATCTGCAAGCTGCAGAACTTTTTGAGCAAAATCCAACCGCTTTTGGTAGTCCGTAAGCTGAAGCTCCTGCGTCAGTTGAATTTTATAAGGATAATATTTCAAATCTTCTTTCAGAATTCGTTGTAGAGACCTGCGAGACATCGTCAGTTGAGTAGAACGTTTCCTCGTTGAAGTTGTGGGCCGATCAGCAACGCTTTCTGAAACAGCCTGATTTGAAACATAAGTTCTAACGGTTCGCGGCCTTCCAAAGCGCCGTTTGTCTACTGTTGATCCGGTTTCTTTGAATTTAGAGACCATTGCTTTTATGCAATTTTTATCAGGACTTTTTCCATCATTAAAAATGTTCCTGTAACTTCCGTGCACTGCAATAATTGAACTATTACATGAAAAGTAGAGTTCAACAATTTTTGCTCGTTGTTTTTTCGTGTAGCGCACTATTTTGAAGGTAAATTTTAAAGATTTATTACCGCAATATACACTGGGTATCTGTAGACAGGATACGACATGTAAATAAACTTTAAGAGTTCCTCTATCGTTTGCAATTATCCCCATGGTTATACCTTTCATAGTTTATTTATTATTAATTTTTTAAAAGGGTGTGTTACTTATGCGCCACCCTGTATTTTAAAAATTTGAAATCACCTTCATGTATATATGTTGTATGACAACTTTTGTGGAATGAGTTCTTCAATTGTATTTTGAGTTATGTTGAATAATGTGAGATAGTATACCATGGATCTTTTTTCTAGATGAGAATAGTAGCAGTGTTTGAGAATATTCACTTGAAAAAACTTTTTCATTGTCTTGCTCTAGACCAGTATTTCTGAAAGTGGTAAGTACCGCCAACCTGGGGGCGTTGAGGAAATGCAAGGGGGCTGTAGGAGGGTCCGCATTGAATGGGGGTGCGTATATTACTGTATAATATCCAGTAATATAATCATTAGGGGGCGGTGGAAGATCAAATAGTGTCCTAAGGGGGTGGTGATTGAAAAAACTTTTAGAAACACTACTCTAGACCCTCATGGCTGGATAACAGCTACATTTTCATTAATACAAGTTGATTCTAGAAAAGTAGAAATGGGCTTGTCTCGTTTTGAAAAAGAACTTTAATTAATGTAAGATTGTGTGTGATCTTAAATTTAGATACATACATATTATTCTTGAATTGAAATAATTTCAGCTTATATTTTTCCCTGACAGTATGGCCTCTACTCATCGTTTATGGGCTGCTTTGTCTATATGTTTTTTGGTAGCTGCAAGGATATCACCATAGGTCCAACGGCCATTATGTCCATCATGACTCACGAGTATTTAAAGGCTCTGGACTGTGGTGAAGATGAATCTGCCGCCCTGACTTCCGTAGCAATACTTTTAACCTTCATCACTGGCGTCGGTATCCTTCTGGCAACAATCTTGAGAATTGGTGAGCACTTATAAGTTGAATTTAACTCCTGTTCCTTTCTCACATGCATCACTATCCTTTTGGGAACAATTTTCTGAATTGGTGAGCACTTGAAAGTTGAAGTTAATCGATTGTTTGTTATGACCTCATCAGGAATATGATAAGCAACAATGAATTACTTGTCTTGCGTTCGTTTTCCTTAAACTATCACTCTAAAAATGCGAGGAACCCTTTTTCGTAGTTCTGGAGTCTGGGAAGAGTGTTGAGAACCTGAAGTTTTCAGTTTGGCCCTCATACTAAATTTGACTGAGTAATTTTAACACATTCATTGCAGTTGTTTAGCCGGTCCAAATCTTTACTTTGTGTATACAGTCACTAGAAAGCTTTGTAAAAATTACAGAACCTAACCTGAGTGCTCCACCGGTGGGTCATATCGCAATGAATGTGTTAACACGTTTCCTGCGATTGCTTAGCCGGTGTAAATCTTTACATTGTACACAGTCACTGAAAGACTTGGAAAAAATTACAGAACCTAACCCAAGTGATCCACCGGTGGGTCCCTTCGCCGGAAACGTGTTAATCAGCTAGTTACTGTGTTGTTCTGTTTTCATCCGTGGAACATCCTCTATGTGATAGTTTGTTCAAAAACTTCATTCTTTGATTTTCAGCTCCATGCTCCGTTCTTCTATAAGTGAATGTACATATAATAGTTTGTTCAATAGCGTTTTTCTTTGAACGTGAACTGCCTTTAATAAATTTCTAACATCACGTAGAAAGCAAGTAACTTCCCGATCTTCACTTTTAAATGTTACGGTAACCGCAGGTTTTTTGGTAACCTTCATTGGCCGTACTGTGATCAGCGCCTTCACGTCAGCTGCTGCCATCACTATCGCCACTTCTCAGGTAGAGGGCCTCTTGGGCCTATCTTTTGAGTCTGAAGGCTTCGTAGACACCTGGACGCAGGTCTTTGCCCACATTGGCGAGACGCGCTACCAGGACGTAACCTTGGGACTTGTGTCGTGCGTGGCTCTCTTAATACTTAGGGTGAGCTTTCATTTTTAATACTGCTTTAGTCTTGTCGCTATTTTAATGAAATTAATCAACCATAACTTGTAAACCCTTTCTTAACTTTGCGTGTATTTATATTGATTTTTCAATACAAGGAATCAGAGGCTCTGTCAGGAAGGCCAATACCTCGTCCTTCAACTTGTTGGTACTGCCATTGGTGATGAAGAACGCTACGAGGTCCTCCGAAGTTTCCACCTTCTCCCTCTGCGAGTAATCTACAAAAGACGAACGATCATGGAGTCGTTGGAAGTCAGGACCAGAGGGAGAGCCGAGGCTGGCTTTGAAGACATTCTTGAGGATCACCTCGTGGATATGATGGCTGCAGGCTAACCAAAGCAAGCTTTGTCCGAGTTCTTGCGCAATTCGAGTGTAAGCATCTTGCACCATGCTAGTGTTCAAAGCCGTGTTCTCGAAACAGAAGGCGATGATCCTGTCCCTGGTGCCTGCTTCGTCCACGTACTTCAAGACCACTGAAGCCACCTTTCTGACAGTCGAATCTGAGCTTGCCGAAACCCCAAGATAGAAATCGACGTCGTTTTCCCCTATCAGGAGGACGGCGGCAATGCAGTCCTCTGCATCGCCAGAGAGAGACGGAAGGACTTCTCTGTTCCAATGCAAGACCAACCTATTGGATATCTTCTGGCTTCGCAGTTCCACGACTTTTTCGGCTGCTTGCTCTCTCCCGGCAATTTTTGCTCGATAGACCGTGCTCTTCGAGGGTGTCATACTCCCAATGTCGAATCCAAGAACTTAGCGGTAGCTGCGAATGTTGACGTTGCTTCTCGCACCGAGAAATTTCTCTCGATTCCAAGTTGAAATTTTGTCAAGATTCTTCATAGAGATCAGTGGAGACTGATTGAAATTTTTCCTTGGGGATCGGGATCCACGAGCTGGTGATGACGTTGTCGACATAGGACTGCTGCTGCTACTGCTTTGGCTCGGAATTTCCGCCCTTTCAGTCAGCCTGGCAATGTCGCTGTCCCCACGTTCTCGGAGCCGCTTGAGTCGATTTTTGCGCTCGGCTTGCTTCTCCACCTTCTTTGCTATTAATAGGTCAATTTCAGTCGTAGTGGATTTCCCTCTATCTTCTCTTTGGCTCTGTAAGAACTTGTCCTAGTCCTTCACCTCTGCCCGTTGGAGAAAGAAGTGCCAAGGATTACTAACGGTTTTTGTTGCATGTTTAAAATCTCAGGGATAAAAAAGAAAGAAATTACAAAAAAACTAAATTTCGAGTCACGTCACTTAAGTGTTCACTTTGCCAGGATCCTTAAATAGTACTCAATTCGCTCAGCATTACAACGCAGTTCTGTTTTACTAAGAAAACCGGAATGACACACGAGCGTGCAACATTTTCAAAGTTTCACATTTTGGCCCACCCTAGTGGGAAGTATATTAGTATTCTCTATTACTTTTGATTTTCCATTTGTGTGTGCAGATGATGAAGAATATGAAGCGATTCGCTCCTCAGGAGGATGATCCTCTCCGAGAGAAAATTTTGAAGAAATTCGTATTTTTTATCTCGGTGGGTCGCAATGCCATCATAGTGATCCTCTGCACCGCTCTGGCGTACGGCCTGCGTGATCCTGACGATCCTAATACGACTCCTTTTAAGATCACTGGTAACATCACTGCAGGATTTCCCACAGTGTCGGTGCCGAAGTTCACAGTCACCTGCCACAACGGGACTGAGGACTATACTTTCCTTGACATCGCTGGTGACATTGGGGCGGGACTATTTATTGTACCTCTCATTGCTATTATCGAAAACATCGCCATAGCTAGCGCTTTTGCTGGTGGGAAAGCCATCAACGCCTCTCAGGTGAATTTCTTTTACTAAACAGAAACCTTTTGGTCTTCCAGCTTGTGTTTACGATTCCCAGCTTAGTTGTCCAACGGATTAACCGTATTTTTTGTCTGTAATTTTCTAAAAAAATAATTTTCCTCCTATTATATAGGTTACAAAGTTTTTATTACGGATTGCAGCTATGTAATCTGAGTTATTTTATGTAAATAAATTTTTGCGACAATATTTCACGAGTGTTGCTAATGTGTGAAAATTTACTTTAATATATAAGAAATGTTTAGCTTCATGATTACTCGAGGCTTAATCACTTTTCTTATCAAATTCTTTACGTATCTCAAAATGCAATTCTTTCTCTGGCAGGAAATGCTGGCGCTGGGCATGTGTAACTTCATAGGCTCGTTCTTCCAAAGCATCCCAACAACAGGTTCCTTTTCCCGCACGGCCGTCAACTCAACAAGCGGCGTCAAGACGCAGGCCGGTGGCTTCTTTACGGGCTGGATCGTCATCCTTGCATTGCTCTTCCTCACACCTGCGTTCAAGTGAGTTCACTTTTTTGTGTAATATTTTCACCACTTTTCACAGTATCATCTTTTAACATCTCGCATTTAACTCATGTAGAGCGCTCTTGAATACCTCCAGCGATCAGGAAAGTGTGTATAGAAATACGTTTGATAGTATTTACTGTGGAATTTATCACGATACTGGACGTTTTATCGTGAGTGATGCATTTGATGGAGGAGTGTTGTACCTCTTTAGTTATTAGAAAATCTAATAGACCTTCATTCACCACTCACATCCATGAATGATATATAAAGAGAAGCAAAATCCTGAGGAGCAGTAAGGAAACTGTGCCTTCTTAGGGGCGTTTCGAGGCGTATTTTTAAATTCGACGCCGTTAGTGCATCTCCAACTCGTTGCTAAATATTTTGTATTTGAAATGTTTTGCAACAGCTCGTCTTTTTGCTGAGGATTTTAACTCCGCAGAATTAATTACTTAGTTGTTATTTATCATTAACACGACCATTAGTACTATACCTTGTTTTTCATTATGTATCAGGTTATCCCATTAGTACTGTTCGAATTTTGAATAAAGAAAGGGAATGATGTCATCTAACATTTTAAGAAAATTTTATTGTCAATTTAGTTTTCTTGATTATCTGTGACTTTTTTCCATTTAATCGTAAGCTTTTTGATCTTATTAATGAGAAACTCCTCGGTTTGAAGAAAATATGTTTAAATGTCAGTTTCAACTTCTTGATTCTTGAGAGTTAACTTATTCAAATGATTTTGTAAGCTATAGAACAAATAATAATTATCATTTTCAAGACTGAAGTTTGCACTTTTGTATTTTACAAAGCACCTTCTGCGAGTTCTTTAATTCATGCATTTCTCCATAGGAGTGCATATTTCAAGTCGTTTCTGGCCTAGAGTTCCGTGTTCCAATCTAATAAAGCATTAAGTGTCTCAACTGCCCCTTATATTCTTCCATGTTTAAGCGCTATAATCAGTGACATTTTACGTGATCTTGTAAAATAAAATTTCATGAACTTAACTATGTCAGAAAAAGTGTCATTATAACTCTATTCCATTAGACCTGCAAAAGTGCTGTTAAGTTTTAGAATCAATCAAAATGAGATATTTCTGATAGCGTCATTCTAATTAGCAAAAGTTATATGAAGCTGGTTTCAAATTTTAATTCAAGTTGAATACTCATGCTATCATAGATGAATTTTTCTATGATTTGGCATTATTTAGGTGTGGTAACGAAAATGATGTGCGTCGTAACTCCACAGCTAATGCATCCCATTCACGAGAACCACCACGCTGTCGGTAACTTGCCCTCTAATTCTTGTTGCGTGCACGGTCTTAAAAGTGACTGATGCTTATTGTTGGCTTATGAATGTTTAAATTTTCATCATAGCAATTCTTTTTTACGAGTACAAGAAAGCTTGAAAATTTTGCTGCTTTAGTTCATGTAAGTCGATTTTTAATCGTGAACAAAACTAGTCCCCAAATGTGCAATATTTTTAAATTGACAAGGTATCTAAGTTAAGGGATCTTCAACGTTCCAGGATATGATACAATCGCCTGTACAACGTATATTTTGATGCAATTTTCAACGGAATGTTTTACTCGTGAATTTCTGGACTGTAGCAATTTTTTAATTCTTGCTAGGATAAATTGTTGCACTGTTGTTCTCCTCTCTGAAAAAAATTTATTCGTAGGTTAAAATTGAGCTCACTGCTCTTCTTTCTTCACGTGTTCAGGTATATTCCGAAAGCGTCCCTGTCAGCTGTGATCATCTGTGCTGTGATATTCATGATTGAGTACCACGACGTGATGCCCATATGGAGAACTTACAAGATTGATCAGGTGACCAATTCTTTTGTTGTTGTATCAACCTTTCTGTTTAACGCTTTTTCTTCATACCAGTCGCATAAAAATGTTCTTCATAATCACATACCTAGCCGACTAAAATTACACATTTTTTAGTTTTCTTGCAGACCATTGTATTCATTTTTCAAATGATTGGTGTGATAATTTGTTGTAAGTCTGTTGCCTTTTAATTGGTAGTTTTCACCTAAATACTGATGGTCTTACCAACTGCATAGCGATATCAGTTTACTAGTTGAATAATTAACCTATCTCCATGCTTGAAACGTGCAGTATGTAGATTGAAGTTTCCATTTCTAGAGTAAGAGAAGCCTTGAAACATTTTCACCCCTCAAGTTTTAAACATTTCGTCTGAATGTCCAAGTGCTTGCCACAGTTTCAGTTTTAGTCAGCTCGTTTCTAAGTTGTCAGTTTGATTAAAGATGTATTTGCATTGCATCTGAATGTTTTCATACAGGGGTTAGACAAAAATATGGAAAAACCTCTTAAAATACATACTTGAAAAGAGATGTTTTTTGTAATGTGGCGGTCGCGTTGGTGTTCTTGCCTACTGACGCCACATATACAACGCCATAAATACGACGCGCAGGTCAGTCGTTGTCGAGGCGCTGTTTAGTGAAGTTGTAATTGCATCATGCCAGAGCTAACAGACTTGGAACATGAGCAAATAGTTGGAGCGCGTATGGTGGCTTCTTCCGTAAGCGAGGTAGCCAAGGTGTTTAGTGTTTCAAGAGGTACTGTATTGAAGATTTATTCCGTACATTTGAAATGCGGAAAAATATCATCCGCTAAATCGCAACGCGCATGAAAGTGTGTGTTGAGTGATCTTGACAGACGATCATTCAGGAAGATTGTGACGAAAAAGAAGATCACAGCTGCAAAAGCTACTGCTGAAATAAATGTCGTGCTCACAAACGCTGTGAGTACCAAAACAATAAGAAGCGAAGTCCATAAGCAGGGTACTTCTGGCCGAGCTGCAATTTAAAACCATTCTTCGGTGACGATAATACCCGTAACAGGAGATAGTAGTGTTTAAGTCATAAAGCCTGGACTAAAGAACAGTGGAAGACAGTAATATCGTTGGATGAGTCTTCTTTCACACTAGTTCCCACTTCTCGCCGAGTTTAAGTCTGGTGAACGCCATCCTAAGCCTATAATACAGACTGCTCGCTGCCAAGAGTGAAACATGGCGGAGGTTCTGTGATATTTTCGGTATCTGTATCTTGGTTTTCTGTGGGCGCCATGATAACTCTGTAAGAGCACATTTCTGCCAAGAATTATGTGGACATTTTGGCCAATCAAGTCCATCCCATGAGTCAAACTTTGCTCACCAATGGTGATTGTGTCTTCCAGGACGACAAAACCCTGTTCACACAGCTCACATCGTTCAAGACTGTATTTTTTGAACATGAGGGTAATTTTTCACATCTCTTTTGGTCATCACAGTCACGAGACCTCAGTATTATTGAACTTTTATGATCTGCATTGAAGAGAAAAGTACGTGATCTCTACCACCGCCATCATCGTTATCTGAACTTGCTACCGTTTTGCAAGAAGAATGATACAGCATACCCCAGGCAAGCATACAGGAACTGTATTTATCCATTCCAACAAGACTACAAGCTGTTTCGAATGCCAACGGTTTTCCTACACCATATTAGGCAAGGAAACATGTTATTTTTTAGGTGTTTTCATATTTTTGTCCGACCCGTATTTGTCACCCATTCTGCAAATTAGTATTCCGCAGTAGTTTTATGTTTCAGTCTTTCCCCTTATTTATTTTTTAAGTGATTCTGTCGGTGTTTTATTTATACTATCCTGAATCAAACGAGTGTGTAATAAGCTTAGAATTAATCACTAGGATTTAGTGAGGTTCCCGCTCAAGTTGATATATGGTCCGTTTTCTGATGTTGCGTTGCTAAAATTATAATTGTAGGCGTAAACTGTGACAAGCTTCAGTGCCAAAACTAGCTTGTTAGGCCTTGTATGGGTAAAGTGTTCACTTATCTCTTGCCTCTGTTTTTCTCGAAAGTGATGTGCTTGTACTAAAAAATATTGGCGGTGTGGAGTTTCTTTCCGGCTCCACTGTATGTCTTCAATTTTGAAAACAACATAGTCATTTTATTTGATATTTTGTGAGCATTCAATGTAATGATCTAAGGTTGACTGTTGATCAAAGACTAAATCTTCTGATTACCATAAGAATCTACAGAGAGATAATGTAAGAGCACTCAATAAGCGCCTTATCAAGGATCTAAATGTACTTCATTATTGATCTCGAAAACGGCGAAGAGCTGTCAATATATCTCTTACGTTATTCAATTTTGAAATCATAGATTTTAATATTTTACTTTTAATTTTCACAGATTCCGCTGTGGGTGACGTTCATCCTTTGTGTGTTTTGGGCTTTGGAGTGGGGCATCCTTGTAGGTACATCTGTGAACATCTGCATTCTTCTGTACCTGCAGGCCACACCATCTGTGGTTGTCACTGTTAGGGAGGTGAGAGACATGACCATGTGTTCAGGCCTCATCTGTGGTCATCACAGTTAAGCGAAGCACGAGAGACATGATCGTTCACGTGCTGGCTGCACCTCCAGTTTTCGTCATTGTTAAAAAGGTAAAAAAGTATAACAAAACTATTATTTTAATTGTTGTCGCCTGAACTGTGATCGTCTTCGCCAATGAACGAGTTTGAGGTACTTTCCTAGGTGAGCTGAACAATATCAAATACTGGCAGCTAAAACTTGATTATTTCCTTAAAGTTGTTCAATAGATTAAAAGTTATTTCTCTCCTGTAGATCTTTCCACTAGATTAAAGTTTTCCAACTTGAAAGTATTCTGTATCGGTTCACTAAGTTTTTCCTCAGTACGATCATTCAATAAATTCACTCTTTTGTCCCGCTGGTTGCTATACGAAATATTCATGTTTTTTACCCAACTGAAGGGACTTTCTCTGTCTTTGGACATTAATCGCTCATTGAAGAAACGAAGAATGAAGGTTGTTTCATATTAAATCCCAAGTTAAAATCATTTGATAAATTAGATTGATTTCTGATTCATTAAAATCATTTTGCATGAATATCTTCTTAGCATTGTATGCTTTATTGATTGTGTAAAGTTCTGTTGTTCAAGAGCTTTGAAATTCTATTAATTGTGAGTGTTGG
The DNA here is from genome assembly GCA_006783055.1 of Trinorchestia longiramus. NCBI lineage: Eukaryota > Metazoa > Arthropoda > Malacostraca > Amphipoda > Talitridae > Trinorchestia > Trinorchestia longiramus. Next base: position 5,528 of record VCRD01002403.1, on the reverse strand, counting down.
ATGGGGTGTAAGGCGCATCGTATTCTCTAGGAACAGAAAGAGGCAAGTAAACTTTGGACTTTGCAAGCCAACTCGCGTATTGCAGGCACGTAAAATACAGTTGGTGAATTTTTACACGTAAAAAGGTGAAAACGATTCTTGACTTTCTTAATAAATTGTTTCCTTTCTTTCCTGTTAATCCATCACTTGAAATCAAAAGTATTTTGGTATCGTTCCATGTTTTTTGATAGTGTTTCGTTGGTCGCTTAACCGTACATCTGAACGTGCGACAAAATTAAATGCTGTTTTCTACATTTCATTTGTGTCGTTCATACAACACCAATTGTGAGAGTGAAGCATTGATGCTCCTTCTGCACTGACACTTCCAAGTCGACGGCTTGTGCGTTTAGTACGCAAATTGTATCGCTGTGCTCTATCGATCGTGGTCTCCGTAGAAAGTAATTGTCGAATACGAAACTAGGATTTTGTCATCGTTCCTTGCAAATAATGGCAGAGTGATCTGTCTCCAGTACGATTCATTGAAATCTGAGTGACTTTGACATCTTGCGAATTATTGGAGGCGAAACAGGACTTAGTATGATTTCGGGGATAATGAGAGAAGCATCGGGACAATTATACATTTAATGCTGTCAGAACAAGATGAACTTCGAATCGCAAGGAAGAAGCGTTGTACATGAACAGATGACGAATACGCGTCATGGAAATCGATGAGAAAAAATATTAAAGGGGGGATTTGCGTCAAGCAACAATGCACCAATAACAAAATTTGATCCAACGGACGTCAACATTCCTTGCAATTGATGGCAGTGGAGTTCTCTGTACATGTATTGAATTTCTTGTAATAAGAAGTTTTGTTCGTCTCCAGTATGATTAAAGAAATTAATGACCTGGCCTTCTTGATTTGTTTTCCAGTTTTAGTGTAATGGGAAGAGTTGAATCAAAACAATGTAATTTTCTAGGGGCTTAGGTTTAAGGTGCAGTTTTACTCGTATATGAATAACTCACTTGAAATCAGTGGAAATGAATAACAAAGTTGATTGCGCTATCTTCAAACCTCATAGGAAATTTTTTGAAGAAGTACGTGTGACTTATCAGATAGTTGCGAATCTGACGAAGTTACAAAGCTCACCATAGGGAAAATAGCTACGATCAGTTTGAGCCAAATCAGCGAGTTCCCTTGAATTCTTCAGTATATATTTCTCAACGGTTTTGTATAAATATATTTTTATCGTAGAAGTGTTCCGTGTATGTGCTGCTAATGTTCAACGATGATCAAAGGGTAAAGTTAATGGAGACGTGAAGCTGAAATTTGCTCCCGAGTATCCTGTTTACTCCCTGGTGTATTACAGTCGGAAACTGGCGAGAGCGAAAGCCTGGTGGTGGCGCAGCCTGTGCTGGGCATGATGTTCCCCAGTGCTGAGCACATCAAGTTCAAGGTATCTGAGTGCGGCCTGCAGCACCTGCCACTTCTCGTCGTGCTGGACTGCACTCACGTCGCTGTCATCGACTACACCTCAGCGCTCGTAAGGCCTGTTTAACCACACTTAGGCTTATTTCATTTTAACTGCTTTCATCCGTGTTGATCATATTTTTAGTGTAATATTTTATTCCTGTTAGTTTCATTTTGATTTTATTATAATTTTTATGTTAGCTGCACTTTACTTCCATCTTGTTGTTAATGTTGGCTGGATGTTAATCTTCTTCATCTCGTTTAAATGAACTTCAGGATGTGGCCAGCAATTCAGATTGAATTTATAGTTACAAAAAATACTTGTTTCAGAGACATTTACCCAGAAGGATAAACTTATAATTTTCAGACATCATTGATTAAACGGGGACGTTTCCACTACTACGAAAAGCACAAACCTCTTCATTATATTCGGTTTTAACTCGAGGAGTCTAGGCAGTGGAGTGTTTCTTAATTGTATCAGTGAAGCATACTTAAATGAGTTGCGTCTTGTATTAAACAGATTCAAACCCTAGCTTTTTGAACGCACAGGCCGTCAAGAACTTGATCAAAGAGTTCAGCATGCGGAACCAGAAAATTGCCTTTGCTAACATGAAGACAAATGTGAAGACTTCGTTGCTGGCACTGGTGCCCAAGTTGGAGGAGATCACCCTGCCACTGCAGCAGGCGTCGCAGTCTCTCGTCCAGGACACAGCGTCTGTTGTTAGCAATCAGTCACCTGCTCCACTCCTCAGTCACCCACACGGTCAGTAATTCTTTACTCAGTGTTGCAAGCACGTGCTACT
>VCRD01002402.1:31903-89512 GCA_006783055.1 Trinorchestia longiramus | reverse complement strand
GACGTTCTTAGTGTCAATGTCACTGTATATTTTCTCAGTGATGTTAAGCAGCGCATCTTGAGTGCTGGTATGTTTTCTGTAAGCACACTGGTTTGGATGAAGTAAGTTAGATTTGTCCAAATATGTTGAGAGTTGGTTAGATATTACTTTTTCTAGTATTTTGGATAAGACTGGTAGAAGGCTACTTGGCCTGTAATTTGATGCAGTATTGATGTCACCTGCTTTAAGCAGCGGTTTGATTATCGAATGTTTCCACTGATCCGGGAATTTGTTTGTCGCAATAGAAGTATTGATTATCAAATGAAGCAATGGTGCTGTAAAATTGAAACTGTCTTTGATGTATTGAAGGCTTATGTTGTCATGTCCAACTGCCTTAGTATTTTTCAGCGAATATAAGATTCTGCGTATTTCCTGTAGACTAACTGGATTTGGTTTCCATGAGTTAGTTGTGTTTAGTAATTGAGCAGGATTAAGGCCAGCATCAACAGGTTTATGTGTAGTAAATTTGGATACTTCGTCGAAGACTTTTGCTCCGACTTCAGAGAAGAAAGTATTGAAATTAAGGCCTTCTACACTAAAGGGCTTCGTTGTCCGTGGAACATTAGTCTCCCGGTACCCGTCATATTCACAGAACGCAAAATTAACTTCACTTGCCGCAAACACCACTGTCGATAACGGTACAGTTACCGTCAGTATACAAATGGGTGAAGTTAATTTTTTTTAGTTCAAAGCTGTCATTTTCGGCAACCGTACCTTGTTGTTCCCTGGGTATTATAACGGGAAGGTTGTTGCTCTCATTTGATCAGACGAAAATTCTTGCACAGCAGTGTGAGTACTGTTGTGTCCGTGTTCTGCTGATATTGAAGAAACATGTTGCTCGTACCTTAATTGTTGGGCGAACTTGACTGGACGTTTTTGTGCTCTTTGGAGACGTTGGACGGAGTACTGTCTCTGGTGGTACTTCTATTTTTCCTCTCATCGATGAGACTCGCTCGCTGTTGCACCTGTTATTTTAATACTGAATAAATCCTGCTTGCGATTTTCACATCGATCCACGGTAAAAATTACTTTGGGGAACCACTTTTATCACACTAGAAGTATTCTAAGTTCATACTGGTCTTTGTGTGTTATTATGATTAGTCTGCGGCAGTATCGACCGACTCAGAAAATCAAGGAGTCGTTAGTGGAAAAACTTTTAAGCATTCGGACTTAACAAGTAAGTAAAGTAGTGACTCGTACTTTTGGTGTGCTGAATAATTGAAGCTCATAATCATATCGCTGGTCATATAATCTAATATAATTTCAAGTCTAGAGCTCGTTGCCAGCTGTGGTGTGCGTCGCAACTACTACTACGCAGCGCCCAAACACCACCTCGTCCAGGTGGGCAAGACCCTAACTAACGATTTTAAAACGTCAAGGTTGATCACTAGTAGAAGAGTGATCTTTAACACCAGAATCAGATTAGTTGTGATATCTTGAAAATCGGAATCGTGATCTCTAGATCCGTTTCAAGATTATTACAAAATTATATGCGTGCTACCTGTGCTGGGGTACAATATTTCAAGACAGTGGTTTGTAATTTGAACGATAGGTAGGAACGTACCAAGGGAAGATATTTGAAGATCAAAGAAAATCTGCTAAAGTTGGGAATGAACTTTCATCAAATGCAACTGCATTGTTACTGGCGGGTGTGGATCAGTGTCCGGAACTATCCAACACAAAGACTTTGTTGGCTGTGGAAGAACTTGACGTTGGAGAGACTGTTACAAATGTGATCCCGATCCAAAATTCTCGTTAAAATACTGAATCGTGATTTGGAACATCTTGTTATGTTGCGATGCATGACTTTGTTCCCTTGCAGGGTTCAAGGTGACAGTTTATGGCTAAACTATCACTCTGAAAATACAAATGGGGCCGATGAGAAAATTCTTCAAGAAAGGTTCAAAGTAATAAGTGATGCATGCTTCGTGTGGGCCATGCTCAATCTTGTAGGCACGTAAAGCTTCTACTTACCATTATCAAATACAAGTTCGAGCACTTTCATATATTTTTTTTCAATATGTAAAATGTCGGTAGCCTAACTGAATTGTAAGTAATGTTCATGAATCTCACTTGTGTTCGTGCCACGCTACACTTCCTCATCTGTTCGGTGCGAGACCTTTTTTACAATATTGATTCAGTCAGAATCGACAAAAATAATTCTGTATTGCAGCTCCCGTTCAAATGTTTGCGTTTCTCGCCTCCAGGCACATGTCTGTTGGTCCGCTATCTTTCGTAAGTCAATGTCGTGCCTAAAAAAGATTACACATGTGCTAAATGGTCAAAAAATTACAATGCTCCATAATTTTGGTTAGAGCTTAGCTACGATATTTCGTCGAAAGATCTTTTTCTTGCAACGCTCGTCACAGAAGATAATTTTGTAAAGAATTCTTACAATTGGTTACTAGAATTATTGGCTTAATATTCACATTTTTTTTGTACAAAAATGTATAGTTTTATTCAAGCGTTCTTTCTCAAGTATAGTTTCACTTGTTTCAAACAAGCGAAGAATCCTGTGCATCCTTCATATTTTCACTTCTCTATGCCAGTTGCTTTATTATTTTTATTAGTCATGAAACTTTATCAACTTAAAACCCGACAAATTTCTGAGGACGCCTATCATAATATGTATATATATTTATTTTATAAGTAGACATAGTGCATATATTGTAACTTTGAATTCTTCTGTATTATACTGAATACACGAGTATGATGCAATATACAGGGTGTCTCAAAAAAATGTACTCACCCTTTAACCGTTGCTAACATGCTGTCTTCTTTGTGTTGCAGGTGTGAGGTTCGAACCTTTACGAACATGATTAAATGTGATTATAGAATCATGTTCGCAAAGGTTCGAACCTCACACCTGCAACACAAAGAAGACAGCATGTTAGCAACGGTTAAAGGGTGAGTACATTTTTTTGAGACACCCTGTATACATTTAATATGTGTAAACATTAAACAGAAGGAGAATGATACACACATAAATAAATGTAGGTGCTCACGATGGCAACACAGGCTCTGTGACAGTGGATCGATGGTTCAAACCTGACGAAGCTGAAGTTCAAACTATCGGCGCCGCACATAGTTCGTGTGCTGTGGCGTGAGGCATAGAGTGTCGAGCAGGGAAACAAGAAGTCTCATCCCCTGTCCTGTCGAAGTGGTTATCCTAATCAAGGGGGAAATACAAGTGTCAGCCTGATTTAACTACACACATGCAGAACTCTTGTACTGCGGCTGCAAGGACGACTTTGTATAATGTGACTTGTAGTGTTAGCATCTGTGCACTTTTTGACATTCCCTCATGGACCACCGGTAGAGAAGCAGTGCTGTATAAACTTCTGTAGAGAAGCAGTGCTGTTGGAGCCTAGAAAAGAATCAATAATAAAATCCCGGTAGAGAATCACCATTTTTGAGATGTTGGTGGAGAACCACTATTTTTGAGATCCCGTAGAGAACCATCATTCGTGAGATCCCGGTAGAGAACCATTCCTGAGATCGCGGTAGAGAACCACCGCGCGAGACGGAAATAAGTTTCATGACAGCAGTGAGTGGTGAAGACGTGTCGTTGTGGCCTCAACTTTTTTGGGCAGGCAGCAAAAGTTTAAAGGCATCGTGTACTAAACTGAGCTCGAGTTGTACAACAAAATCGTGTGCAGATTGTGACGCAATCTTTGCTGATCAAAGAAATGAATTACAAAACAAGAGTCATTATCTCTCTGTTGTAAGACCGTTATGATACCATTTTAGTATAATTGATTTCGTTATGTATTTAAGAAGGCTCTGACTATTGTGACCAGTTCACATTCTATTAGAGATAACTAAAACATTATTTCTTACTACTGTTTTTAATTTCTTTCAGTGGTTGTGATTTAGTAGAGATAAAATTAGAGTGCTAAGTTTGCTGTTGCGTGAACCGTACTGCGAACCAGCGCCATGAGGGCAGTTCGCGTGTCACCGGACAGCAGAGCTGCTGCAATATTCAACCTTGTTTTTTAGAGAGTAATTGTCACGCTGGTGCTGCTGACGACAGATCAGTGCAATAACTTGACTGAACTTCAATCCATCATTTTTTTTACGAGCTGTAGCAGACTGTGCCAACTGGGGCACTAAACTACGAAGTTGTGTCATTGGAGTTGACTCAGAGTTACAATGTGAACTGCTGTAAGCTGGTAAAAACTGTTGCTGATTTGCAAGCATAATGGTGAGGGAGTAAGAATTAATGCTTGTGCGATGAAACGATCATGAGCACTGTGCCGGACGCCCCACAAGAGGCTGTGTGTCAGCCTCCCCACCGCATCTTGGACTGGCCTACGCCCAGCAGCCGCTTTTTGGGTGCGAACTGCAGCGACGACCATCGTCAACTTATAGAGCAGCGCCTGAATGCTGCATAGTGAGGTTCCGAGGAAAGCGCGTCCGCAAACTTTTTCATTAATAATAATTCTGAATGAAATAAAATTTCACTTCGTAGGTTGACAATGTAATTAAATTTAAGTGAAATTACACATATTCATCATTTCATTTAATTAGAGGTAATTCATCGAAATTAATCCGTGATAATTGCAATCTGAATAATTCTAGGAGAGCTCAATTTTGTAATACGGGAACAGTGAAAATTACAGTGAAAATGTGAACGATGAAATGTGCACCAGCCGCTTCAGCTGCTCCAGTCTTGACTACGGCTGTGAGCTTAATAAATATGTGTGCAAGTGACCACCCAGGTGCGTTAGTGTACACCATACCTGCGAGATGTTTAAAAATAATTGATTGTGGTCACATACCGTCCAATGCTGCGTTATTCATTGGTTTACTTTTCAAACGAACGTGGTTTTTATTTTATTCAGTACGGAGAGCTCTCTTAATTTTGACACAGCCTTTGGAATCTCATGTCTGATCCAGCAACTACAGGGCGCGCAGTTCTTTCTCTAGCGACGTGGGCGGTACTTCGGTGCATGTTATTTCACTTGCATTGTGATGACAGGCTTTCATTTATGTGTATGTGAGATTACTGTCTCTTAAGTTACACCCGCTTGGTTACGAAAGCAAGTACAACGGTAGCAAAGCAATATGAAGTATTGGAGACCACAATTACATAAATTACCTATGTACAACCCAATTTTAGAAGTGCTTCAACTTAGCTTTTGATGCTGTCAGTCGCAAACTTTTAATGATTCTATTCTAATAATTTGTCTTGCTCAAAGTAGTGCATAAATTGATCATGATCGTAATACTAGTGCACGAACAGACCATATTCGAAGCATCATCTAGACGTTTGAACGCAAAAATCAGGCGGCACACTTCTAACAGACACGCACAAGCTGTTGTAGTATTTATTTTGTCTCACATAAAGGTAAATCTTTGTTTGCGCGAGCTTTCATGCAGCTCGTTATATTATTACTAATAGGCAGCCAATAACATTTGCATAGCCACTAAAGCTATAGTGCTGGGCCACAACAATACAATTCCTAAACATCGGTTCCCAATTTGACTCGTCACAGTTACACTGCAAGCGTCCCACGACCATTGTAATTTACTCCCGCCTGTAATTTACTACCATTTCTTTTTTAGTATTCACGTTATGAGACTCATCCCACAATGAGGCATGTCTTTCTCAGCATTCCTGTATCGTCTAATTTTTCGTTTCAACTGTTTCCGTTTCATGCAATTTTTCGATGTAGTGTTACTTTTCAACGGTCTTCATGGCTCAGGAAGCAAACAAAGCGGTTGCATGGGCAAGGACGGGATCTCGTCACAGTCTATGGTCCGCGTGTTGGATTCAGCGATACCTATGCAGCCTTCCGCTGGTGATGATCCATGTAAATACTTCAGCACGATGTCCTTGTCCAGGACGTTGCCATCGCTGTCAGTCACGGTGTTCAAAGTGGCGTCCTTGTAGGCATCGATGAAGCCTTCAAAATTGTTGAAAATGTAGAGCTGCTCGAGGGTAGTTGGCGCCGGCATGAACCTGAGCCCATGGCTCGTGCAAAGATCCTTTGCCGTTCTGCAGAAACATTGAATTCAACTGTGTTTTATGCATCAGCAGACACATCAACGTGAATCGAATAAAAAGACAGAGTGGAGACGAGTAATACTTGACAAAATTTGATGAAACTGGGATACCTTCCATTGAGGACTAAAACGCTGCCATGCTGGGTCAAGCAAGCGGCTCAGCGAAGTGACCGAACGTGGGAGGTTTCAGGCTTACGCGTTTCAAAATATTTTTTATTCTTTTATGGTACTAGTACTGAAGTATTGAAAATATCGGCACCTAAATGCTATAGCTGATATTAAATCGATGCTGTACAATTGAAGCCGATCAAAAAATTTTCACCGAGACCATGTGGTTTCAGAGATCAGCTCTTGATCGTAGATTTTACACAAAAATTGTGCAAATAATTAAAAGATTAGGATCGATTCATGATAGGTTATAAATGTAATTTTTGAATAGGACCTTGAATTGTATATAGAAGCGTAGCAGCAACATTCTCTTAAATCTTTTAGTATATGTACATTTACTCATATCCAGACCATCAAAAACGGAGAGGTTGCCAATGGCTAATTCTTAAGCCATTGAGCCAAGAAATTAATATAGGATTTCAAGTCTTTGTGAATTGCGATGCAGTTACATAGTACTATAAAATGTTACAGAACTCCAGAAACGTTTTCTACAGAAAACTAGGAAAACTTGCGTTGTGTGACTTTTTTCATATTGATGGGATTTATTTAAGTAAAATTAGATACCTCTCATCATAGGGGTACATTTGAAGCATCGTGTACATGACAAAAATGTGTGAAGTTGACATAAAGGCATTGAAGTAACATTAATTTCGAGTTGACCGAAGGTAAGAGAGTTGACATGTATTAGAGTTGATAGAAGGTACGAGAGTTGAGAGAAGGTATGAGAGTTGACAGAAGGTACGAGAGTTGACAGAAGGTACGAGAGGTGACAGAAGGTACGAGAGGTGACAGAAGGTACGAGAGTTGAGAGAAGGTACGAGAGTCGAGAGAAGGTACGAGAGTTGAGAGAAGGTACGAGAGTTGACAGAAGATACGAGAGTTGACAGAAGGTACGAGAGGTGACCGAAGGTACGAGAGTTGACAGAAGGTACGAGAGTTGACAGAAGGGTGTGGATTTGACAGAAGGGTTGATAATAAAGCGTCTACTAAAACGCTCGAATCGAAAGGGAAATGCAATCACATTCAAGTATTATTTCAATTTACATTTACGAGCTACAGCTTCTCTGCTCCTTGTTTCGCTTCTATTAGCGCACATTGGACGAGTTGTTCAATATTAAAGCCTCTGTACTTCTGAAGTCTAGCAGGAACGTTGTAAACAAAATAAATCACTATTGAAGTTCATACGCAAATCTGGAAACAAGTGGAGTTTTAGTTTTTACCTCCAACTATGTTGGCTGCTTGGATAAGAAATGATCCTCCCCAAAGCGTACTTTTTAGGTCGGAAGATGAAGGTGCCAGCTGGTATTTCTTTAAAGTAGCCCATACTGCGGATGAGGTTGCAACGTTGGGCACCTTGCTGAAGTAACAGGCATGGGTCATGTTAACGAATTATTACTCATAAATTAGGTAAAAAGTCGTAACTTAGCTTATGTGTTCCAATGTGACTTCATGTAAATAGTTTCATTCGGCCTAGGAAGCCATTAAATATGGGACAACATATTTTATGCCTACCAAATTGTCACTTTACGAACTAATAGCAGGTAATATATAGAAATCTTTTAGACAACACTTAACACGTTGCCTCCGATTGTCTGATTGGTGTAAAACTTCTTTGTACGCATAGTCACTAGAAGGATCTGAAAAAATTACAGAACCCAACCTAAGTGGTAATCATACGTACCACTTCGGAGTCAACGAGTTAAATAAGAAAACACAACTCACTGTTTAAGGCGGCGCATGTGGTAGGACAAAGTGCTCACAAACAGGACTGGCCTGCTTTAAGGAGGGCATCTTAGTGAAAAGTTTAAATGCATGGTACGACGAAACTAAGCGCAACATAGTAGATAAAATTGGGTTTAGAACACATTTTATCTATGTACTTTTTTATTTTTTCGAAATAATGGCGATTTCTGCGGTATATAAGGTATTTTTGCATTTGTGACCCAAATCGATCTTCTACAGTTTTCATGCAAGAACAAAAGTAAATAGAATTTTGGATAAAGAAAATCAATATCTACAAACGATCGTGCCCCTTTTTTGCCACAGGAATCACAACTCAAAAACCAAAAATCAAAAATTTATTCCATTTTCACCAAGATGCCCCCCTGAACTCATTAATTGAATAACGCGGTGTTAATGTAGGTCTGGCTGTCATAACCGAAAGAGTACAACGCTCCCTCGCCGTAGGACAGGTAGCGAACACAAGTGTCGCCATAGACATCATTTCCCTGTCATGAGTTTGCGGAACAATGACTCGACCCAACTTACTTGGGTGTAAATTTCTACGTCCGAGCTAAGGTTAGATTTAAATGATATTCGTATCGATAAACTTCAGTTGTATACCTATATTTACTGTTTTAGCTTTGTGTCGGAACGTGTATCTTGTCTCAATGACCAGTGTTGCCGGTAAATAGTTTTGACTACAAACTTTTAATTTACTATATTTAAAAATGTCGAAGTTCAAGCGCTGTTTTAATTCATGAGAAACGCAATGTTTCAGGAAGTTTTGTAGCCCCACCTCAGGCTTGGGTTCCCAGTAGAAGCTGACGCACTTCTCAGCTCGCGAACACTCGGTGGCGCAGGCTACGAGAGAGCCCGCGTACATTTTAATGGGGGAGCTATTGGACAGGATCGTCCCCTTTTCGAATTCGTTCAAGCCCAGTCCTCGACAGGGAGATGTGGCGGCCAACAGGCAGAAAATAGCTAAGAACTGCAGCATGTAGAACTCTAGCAGTGACTTGAGGACGCAAGACCAGAAAAGTCCCTAGGATGTAAAAAAAGGCTATGTTAATTGACTGCTATTTCTATCTCGATAATGTCATGAATTTCCTTTCACTGTTGCAGTATTGAATGACCGCCTTGAGCATAGTTCCGTGCGCTTACTTTTCATTCTGAAGAATTAGTCAAACATTTCTATTACGTACACACTTCTAAAGCAGCATCATGGGATCCCCTAGAAGTTACTATCTGAATTAATGTTTATTGTTCAGTATATACATTTATTTTTGTGGTCCCATTTCTCCTTCGGCCATTGATTCATACTAAAAGTGATTTGTCTAGTATTGTGAGTCGGTCTAAAAACAACTTTTCGGGAAAATGCTATAGCAAGTAGACCGAATAGAAAAATTGTTTACAATTGATAACAAAATTAATTTACTCTGTATGCTGGTTCAGTTTTAATGAACATATTTTGAGAAGTATTAGAATAAATAATTAGCGCATGTCGAACTGGTATCGGGCTATGTTTGTTATAGTGTCTGGGGCTACATGTGTGTATACAGTTTGGGGCCACACATTTGGATGCACAAGACTTGCCTGAGGCGGAGTTGGAGGACGGACGTGGTGTTGACGTGTAACTGTAGTTGACGTTTGAGAGCTGTAGTTGACGTGGTGTTGACGTGTAACTGTAGTTGACGTGTGAGAGCTGTAGTTGACGTGGTGTTGACGTGTAACTGTAGTTGACGTGTGAGAGCTGTAGTTGACGTGGTGTTGACTGCACCTCCGGACTGCAGAAACTAAAGTCAGACTAGCAATCTATAAGATTGTAGCACGACGCATGACGTGCATAATTTATTTCAAACCAATAATCAAATACTGAGTCAAGACCGCATATCCAAACTTTTAACAGAGACGGGCTGCAAAGTTGAAATGAGTCTTTCATTATAAACGACGACGACTATCGCCTCAGTGAGGCGAAGTGCACGCAGTAGTTCAGGCTCGACGTCTGTACTAAAAATTTTTGAATGCTAAAGAGATGGCACATTTTCATTTAAGCCTGCACGAAACTTACAAATGGAGAGCGACTGTGTGGCGATCGGTATAAATTGTCTACTTTTCATTAAATCAATTCAATATAGAAATGATTGCAATGCTTTAATTGTATAATGATTGATTGACGATGAGTTCTTTTCTCTCATAATTTACGTAATCTTGGGTTCAATGCATGGTTTTTCTGCATGCTGTCCTTCCGATACATTTAAATTAATAATTGTACATGACATGAATGATAACATGCAAGAAAACATAACAAGATCGCACTTGGAGGGACTCTAACCCACCGTACATTTGAAATGTTTAAAAGGTTTCCAATTTTTTAATAGCATTCGTGAGAAGAACAATGAACACACACAGGAACTTTAATACATGTTATTCTAATAATCACGGAATGGAAATGCGAGCAATCTACCAAATTTTAGTAGATGAACCACAAGAACGATATCCTATTAAACAGATTAACTATTAACAGATTAATTGCCCTCCTAACAGCTGAATACTCAGGTGCACAAGGAACAATTGAAATCAATGAAACGTTCACATCAAAATACGAGATTTTACCCCATCTCTGAAATTCATCTATTTTGACATAGTATTAACCTTAATACTTGTCATTACACTGGAGACGAGAACATAACAAATTAACACACGCAATGACACCTTAATATTATCACTATTTCCCTTCCCATTACTTGATGTAACACAATTTAATAGTCCCTTAACGTACACGGGTAAGTGCAAGTGTAAGATCTATGGCCACTCATCGGTGTGATAATTTATTTAATTCCCTTTTAATCAAACTAACACTTATCCTACCTAAACCCCTTAAGGCGTGGGAGTTCACCCTTCACATTTCAACTGGTTACACCTCTCCCTCGCAACCCTGGCCTCTGTCGCTTCATGGCTGCTTCATATGAGCTTACTCTTTTTTATTTTGTTATTCATTTCTAATTTTTGTCGTAGAGTCTCTCACGCTCCATAACGTACAACGCGCTCTTGTGCCTACGAGTACTTGTACAGCTAAGAATATTTCTCGGTCCTCCGCTGTTCAACTAATGGTTTGTTTTCACGGCGGTTGGTTTCTCGTCCGGTCCGGCCTACGCGCCCTATGTGACCTGACATAGAGCCCATAGGCCCGACACATAGGGCCTATGGGCTCTAGTGACACTGTTTGAGACACATATGCAATGAAGCACACGCATGCTTCACAACAACTGAAGATTCATTACATGCATTCAGTTCCATTAAACAACTGATACCCCACGCTAAGAGGAGATAACGATATACTGTTGATGATAAAAAAGATGATACTGCTAATAAAAGTTATAATGATCATATTAATAATGTTAATAATGATAAATTAAACACAATACTTATGGGAACACAATACGTTGTTAATTATCATGATATTGATGACAATAATGGCCAGAGTATGATAATGTTCACACCAGCATAGGTGCTGCTATTATGGTCCCACTCTAATAAAAAGTTCCCTTCTAATGAGAGAATGTCTACTAAAAATTATGGTTACTCATTCTCTTCGTTTTCAAGTCTAGTACATGAAAGCTAACGTTAGGCCTCTGGTCGTCCACTGCCTCTGTGTGTCTACGACGTCCACGCGTCTATGACGTCTACGGGTCTAAAGACATCTACGCATCTACGACGTCTGAGCGTGTACGGCTCCGGTGTTCGTGAAAATCTCTGCCTGCGTAATGAACCTCACACCCCAGCACGTGCACAAAGTGCAGGTGCCTGAGCTTGACGCAAAATTTGTTATATGCTGCTGATCTAGTTTTATTTTTAATTTTATAATTCTGCTTTTAAGAAGAAATTTCGTTGTTGATATTATATAAGGAAATTAATTGTGCAGCTTTGGTGCTCGGAATGCTGGCACGTAAAACGGTTTCACAACCATCTCCGTTTGGTTTCTTAAATCTTTATTTATGCGAGCAGCAACAAACTTTCTGGAGTCTATTTGAAACGAAATATTTTTTCCTGTACTGTAACTTCCATCTGCTTTTTCTTTCCAGAGGAGGATCTTACAGCAGAGATAAAAAACATTGGACGAATACCAGACAATAAAGTCTAATTTCCAAGACAATATAGACACTAATTTCTACTACCCTTCAATACCTCATTTCTGTTCTATCCCGAGGGCGTAGCCTGGCTACGGCTCAAAAGCAACTGTCCTGGAGAAAAGGATGACGACCCAATATAATGGTGGACAGCAGGGAGCTCTAAGACTAACATCGTGAACGTCGCAAACTTAACCTGAGTGAATGGAAGGGAAAAAATAATCCATAAGCGAGCACCCCGTCCTTGAAACTATAGGAGAACTTCTCAAGGCTAATAAAACGTCTAAAATAGGTCCCTTGTTAAACTATCTCCATAATTTAGACCTGGCATCACAAATGTAAACGAAGTAAGCGGGAGATCTACTACCCTAAGGAGGCAGCCAGTACGGACATGATCAGAGTTCCTTCCAATTGTGGCCTCCAACAGCCGTCCCCCTAGAACCCTTCGAAGAGCTGCAAGTTGACGGCACGAGGCATATAGTTGACGGCGATCGCTGGCTTAGCTTCTAAAGAAGACACCCGTAGTCTTCTTAGTCGGCACAAAACTTGGATCTCAAATAAAGCTGTGGTGGGCGTTTCAGCTATCAAACAAATCGAGGCTCTCCGGTGTTTACGAAGCAAGTAAATTACGGTACTGCCCAGTAGTTTCAGCAACCGTAGTGTAATCACAACAATGATTATTATGTCCAGCAGCAGCAGTAGTAGCAGCAGGTCTGCGGCCCCGTCTAAAGCATCTCGCACAGTTGGTAAGGGCGTCCGGACCTCGCGTCCACCAGACATGCGTCACCGCCTGTGAGATCACCTGAGGCAAGGTTCTCTCTGACTCAGGACCCTGGAGGCTGCCCTCAGCAGCTGCAGAGTGTCGTAGGAGCCTGTAACTGTGTGAAGTGTCACAATCAAGACAATCACACGACTCGGGAGAACCACGGCTTACATCCGATGTTCACGGTGGAGCAGCAGGCGGGAAGTTAGCCGGTCTCCGGTGCCCCCGTGGCAGCAGTAGTTCAAGGCGAGACTGCGACTGTTGTACGCGGCAGTAATACAGTAGCTGGTGCGCACCGCAGCAATGTGAGCGGAAGCAGCAGAACTCAGAAAGCTCTTGGTTCATCTGCAGCCCTATGCAACACCACCAGATCAACGTAGGTACCTGAATAAATGTCTGCTAGTCATGCAAACAATGGCAGCACCAGATTGCTGCAGAACCTCAGCCCCTAACATTAATCATAAGAATTAAACTCACAGTAGAATTTTATACGATCGGTGGCTGCAAGTTAGGAGAATCAACTCCATTTTCCAATTCGCAGGACTCCGAGTAAGAGTCGCTCTTAACAATAAAATCGACAATCTTCACCATTAATTTCGAGACAATAATTCTAAACCATTAATGAGAGCGGAAGGTAACTGTACCCGCGAAACCAGTTAGAAGCGCATAGTATTTTGAATTGGCCAAAACAGTAGTCTCTCCACAGTGCCTCGGAATAAAACCTACAAGTTTCATCCCAACTCCCAGCTCTGGCTGATGACTACTACCAATAACTATCATCAGCACACGCATCACACCACCCAGTCCTCGTCAAAGCTTCCTCAGCAATGCCTCTCCACGGCACTAACAGTAGTCCTTGCACGGAGGTACACGGTGAGCTGCATTATGAGGTAGATGCCCCGAAGCATCACACCACGTCACAGAGTTGTGAAGTGCTTCTTGAACGAGTTCCGGGGGAAGCGTGCCAGACGTGTTCTTGTGAAGAGCAGCAAAGTCTCATGAAACACCAACTTGAACAGCAGTTACGAGCAGGAGTTGTCCCTCTATAATAGCCTCGAAAAAGCTCCGAACATATTTTACCTAAATTTCCGGGTTATGGTGTACCCGAAAGAAAGATTTTAACATCGAGCTCCTCATTGCTTTCAACTTCGACTGAAAAAGGGGTAAAAGTTTCCACAAAGAGAGGGAAAACTTGTAAGACAAAGAAGAAAGTAAAGAGCAGTAAACTGCTAACCAAAAATTCAAATTTACCTCTTCCGAAATAAACAGAGCGCACGGAGAGCGAAGACCCGAAAGCTCCTACCTTGACATCATCAACGCCTCGCCTGCCTAAACTCGGTGTGGTAGTCAACTTTTGCTGTCACGGGATGAGCTGCCCTCGTCTCTTGTCAGGCATCGTCAAAAGCCAGCCACAGGCCAACAGTTGTGAGGCTGCCAAGGCTGGCACTGAAACAGTCACTATCAACAAACCCTGGTAAAAAGCCGCCAGTGACGCTGCGAAGTCCGACGAAGCTACGGTGCCTACTGTTTAAAAAGAAAAATTAGAACACTCGGACAGTATTTCAGTAACAGATCAACCAGCAGCGTCGTCAGGACGTAACTCTAGTTAGACGAAAAGAGAAAGTCGGCTTTCAGCTTCAACTGCACTATCGAAAAAGAAACTTACTCATTGATATTCCTCTCTGATCAAGCATTCCAGAAATTTTCTGATATTGTGATCAGTACCTCAGCCTCGCCGTAGATTAGCGGTAATGGTGGATGGAATAACTAATTCATAACCTAACTCTGAACTTTAAAAACGAACTAATTTCGTTCTTTGGCTCATGAGGTGCTGGGGGACTGGTACGCTGGAACTCGAGATCAGCTACTCCAAGAACAACGCAGAATATTGAAGTAAATAATTCGATTGAAATCTGTTCTAATAAATTTGAAACGAACTGTCTTGATGTGGTAGAATGTCGGTGATAATTTCCGCACTGTCGTACGAAAATACGTAAGATTTGCAAAATTTTATTTCTTTATGAGTTTTATAAATATATTAATTAGAACTTTTGGCAACGTGATAGATATTTATCATATTTTCTGTATTAGTATAGTTATATTCAATATTTATTTAATAAAATCATTGATGGCACAATTTTACTAATGGAAATTGCACCATTATGCTAGACCAGTTATTTCTCCTTCATCGTACAGATTTTTTGCAGCTGGCAAGTGCATTCGTCAGGGTCGGGGACGATCCCTGACGAGCTGACTTGGACAACGTACAGGGTGTGCGGAAAGTTACTATGCAGTAGCACAAATTAAAGTTTTAATAAAAGTAACTTTTCACCTACGATACTACAGTTTCTCTTGTAGCAAAGGCTGGAAATGTCTCCAAGAAACCTGAAAAGATTTCTGCACTCGACGTTGTAAATTATCGAACGCATCCTTGAGAGCGGCAGGAGTGATTTGCTTTCGCACACTCGTAACTCTCAGTGCATCTAAGAGATAAAAACAAGAGGAGCGAGGTCTGGAGACCTAGCAGGCTAAATTCTACGGGAGATTTTGCGATGAGCAAATATGCAATTTAACAAAATGTTCCACCGCCAGGGACCCATTGCCAGTAAGAACAGTGAAAAAGACTACATTATAAATTTTAATTGACATTGGTCTGCAATTACTTTTTTCAGTCATCTATTTGAACCGAAAACCCATATAAAAAGAAAACTTCATTTTTATTAAAACTATTCTGTAAGCCTATCATACTGCACAGTAACTTTTCATCTTTGATTTGAGCAGTGCAATGATTCGAATACTGCAATGATCCCCAGCTGCTTAAACCTGTTTTTTAATATTAGTAAGGATTTTTCTTCACACTATATTGATTTAGTTGTTGATTATTTTTCCGATAGATGGGGATCGAAACTAATGTAAAATATGTAGATCACTATATTAGCATCCACGTTGCTTAGAAATGAACGACAGGAAACAATCTCGGGACTTTTGAGCGACGTGGAAGAGTCGAGGAAAATGAGACAACTTCCATTAAAAAGTTTTACTGAGCAGTGAGTGGTGCACATGAAGCGTCAAGCTCAGACCTGCCATTGTCTAGTGTGCCCCTGCCTGGTACTGCCATTGTCTAGTGTGCCCCTGCCTGATGCTGCCATTACCTAGTGTGGCCCTGCCTGATGCTGCCATTACCTAGTGTGCCCCTGCCTGGTGCTGCCATTGCCCAGTGTGGCTCTGCCTGGTGCTGCCATTACCTAGTGTGCCCCTGCCTGGTGCTGCCATTGCCTAGTGTGGCCCTTCCTGGTGCTTGCACTGCCTAGTGTGCCCTTGCTGGTTGTTGTTTTCTATTCACTAGTGTGCTGTTACCACCTAAAATTGCTGCTTTCTAGTACTACTCTCGCATGTACTGTTACTAGTTAGTGTGCTACTCTCACCTAGTGCTGCCATCCTCTCATAGAGCTACCACTATCACCTAGTGTTGCTACCATCACCTAGTGTTGTTACCATCACCCAGTGCCGCTACTATCATCTAGTGTTGGTACTATCACCTAGTGTTGTTACTATCACCTAGTGTTGTTACTATCACCTAGTGTTGCTACAATCATCTAGTGCTGCTACCATCACCTAGTGTTGCTACAATCATCTAGTGCTGCTACCATCACCTAGCGTTGCTACCATCACCTAGCGTTGCTACCATCACCTAGCGTTGCTACCATCACCTAGTGCTGCCACCATTACCTAGTGCTGCCACCATATGCTAGTACTGCCACCATATGCTAGTACTGCCACCATCACCTAGTGCTGCTCCAGTTTTCTCCTCCTGAACTCATCTAGGACACGAGAGGTCAGGTGTGCCTGGAAGGGTGCGGCACCTCTTCCAGAGACGCCTGTGACCTGGAAGACGTCCCCTGCATTAGGGCTGTTACTCATTGGCTTCCCTTCCCTGCCGAAGATGGTGCTGGTCACATACATGGTGGAGAAGTCAGCGCCTCCTCAGCATGGACACGTGGGGCAGAGCACGGGCATGGGGATGGACGACAGGAGCTTCCCCTCGGGGCTGATCTGGACCACCTGCCCACAGAGGACTGTTGTTAATATGTGAAGTTTGGCCTTTGATTACTTAGCCACCAATCTCTACTGAATTTTTTTCAAACCTCATCTTGTAGTCTGTCTAAACTAGTATGGTCAGAATTTGCTTAGACGTCTAAATTATAATTTGAGATCGAGGTACAATACCTCTCTCACTGAAACAATTTATTTTTGTGAAAATAATTTCCATCAATGGAGTGCTGTATTTTGATGAAAGAAAAAAAATGTAAATTAAATGAATACCTCAACTGTCCGGTCGTTGTCTATTCAGTAATTGTTCAGGTGCGGAACCTTCTTCATCAAAAGTGCTCAACCTGAGGCCTCTGCCGGTCTTCTTATAGTATAGCCATGATACCACGGGAATTACTAGATGTAAATAGTTAGAATTACCAGATGTAAGGAAAAAAATTTGTTTAGGAAATAGTTTTACTCTGATGAAGAACGTGTCAACTGTCAAATAATTCATCATTATCATCATCAGCAGGAAAAAAAATTATTTCAAATGTAAAATCATTTTTTAATTCTATTTGATAAGATTTACAGCTAACAAGGGGAGTAAATTAAAATCTTAAATTACACTCGTTTTTTCTCAATGACCCTAAAACTTTGGCTTCTCGTATTCCCTTGACGGAAAAAGATTAATTTTAAAGTTAATGAGTGCAAATTACGACCGAAAAAGGGCTCTGCTCTTCTCCTACACTGAAAAAGTTATTGACATCATAGCACTTGACATCACTAGCACTTGGGTCTCGTAGAGCTGGCAATGTATTCCCTCGTCCAGCCGCGGCTTTAATTTGTTTGCAGTTGCAACGACACATTTGACGTCAACCCTCGTAATTAGGCCGCCCTCCTCCTGTCCCAAGCCACCTCTAGTAACTGACCTCACCCTCTGCATGCCACAACCTCTCTCCCACAACTGACCTCACCCACTGCATGCCCCAACCTCTCTCCCACAACTGACCTCACCCACTGCATGCCACAACCTCTCTCCCACAACTGACCTCACCCACTGCATGCCACAACCTCTCTCCCACAACTGACCTCACCCACTGCATGCTTCTAGCCTGTTCCAACGACTTGCCTAAAGGGAGGCATCTTAGTGAAAATGGTAAAAATTTTCGGTTTTTGAGTTGTGATTTTTGTAGTGGCAAAATAAGAGTATGATCGTTTGTAGATATTGATTTTCTCGTTACAAAACTCTTAACTTTTGTTCTAGCATGAAAACTTTAGGAGGAGATCGATTGGGTCGAAAATGCAAAAAAAAAACCTTATTCACCCCTGAAATCGCCATTATTTCGAAAAAATGAGAAAAAATACACGAATAAAATGTGTTCTAAATCCAATTTTACCTACCATGTTGCGATTAGTTTTGTCGTACCATGCATTTAAGCTTTTCACTAAGATGCCCCCCTTAACACGTTGCCTCCGATTGCCTGACTGGTGTAAATCTTCACTTTGTACGGATAGTCACTGGAAGGATCTGAAAAAATTACAGAACCTAACCGTAGTGGTACACATACGTACCACTTCGGAGTCAACGTGTTAATCACAACGGCCTCTCGTCTCCCCAACTTACTTTAGCCCCCAAGAAGTTCGCTACGTAAAGGTTGCCCAGCGTGTCAGTGGTGAGGCCGTCAGGAAGGTCCTCCAGCAAACCGTGCGTTGTGTAGTCGAAGAGCACCTGCTCGTTGTCTGCGTGTGCAGGGACATCAGGCCACAAATAAATAAACATCCATTAAATGTTATTCCGAGTCATCTGCAGCCACAGAATTGGAGTAATGTCCTTCAAATGAAAAATGCAGCCATTATTGCTGTCACATTTCTTTATTTCATGAGCGCTTGCTCCTCACGGCTAAACAACTGATTGTTGCTCATTATAACAACAAAATTTTGCTAATTTTAATTTTTCAGGCGTCGTAAAGTGACGTAGGGCAGACGTTTTAACACGTTTGTTGCGATTGCCTAGCTGTTGCAAATCTTTACTTTGTACATACAGTCATTAGGAAGCTTTGAAAAAATTACAGAACCTAACCTGAGTGACCCACCGGTGGGTCGCATCGCAACAAACGTGTTAAGCTCCTACTTTTACATCGTCCGTTACATTCATAAACTTGGATTTGAAGTAAATTAAAAACTGTTGCGGAAAAAATGGCCCCCTAATATACATGCAATCGGCTATACTCGTATGTTGCAAATGAAAAACTTCATTTTACGGGAGCATTTTACCATCACGTATGAGGGCAGCCAATATAAGAGGGTTATACTTAGGGAAAGAGAAGCATTTAAGTTGCGACGCGCTCAAGCTATAACTTTTTGATAGCATGGTAACGTTAGGTGTGAAGGTGTCTTACGATCTTAGTACCCATAAAAAATTCACAACTCATATGAAGTAGAGTTGAACCCTCGAGCTATTTCTGATCACTCAACCATCGAGGATAGAATTTTTTTAGTGTTTTAATCATAATTTTCCGAGCATTGCTGTCCGAGCTATCGGCTGAATTACAACGGCATGAGAGTACATGCGACAGAGTATACGCTACAGAGTACCGACTGCAAAATATACACTACAGAATACACACGACAGAGTACACTTTACTGAATACACACGACCAACAAATACTCTAGTCCCAGTTAACTCCAGGCAAGCAAAACAATGTGTTAGCACCAAACAGCCGACAGCTTTATGAGACGAGCGAGGATTTTATGATACGAGCGTATCATTTTATGTTGAGGCAGGCAGGGTGGGTCAACAGACATAATTGCTCAGCTATCTAGTCAGGTGATTTGTCAGATGTACAGTCAGCTATCTGGTGCGTGAGTTATCTATCTAATAAGCAGCGTGGCGCATGATAAAGCTGGTACAAAAGGGGCAGCGTTTGGTGCAGGTGCTGGATAAGACTGGCTTCATGCTTAATTTGCCGGATATATTTCGCTTTTATTCTTCCATAGTTTCTGCATGAAGATATCTTGCATGTCTGCCTACCTACCTTCTTGTCAACGAGTTCCTTTTATCCATGCTAAGGAGTACAAGTTTCCTATTTTTGCAAGTTTCTGAGTACAGAGGTAACGTTCTAGTGTTGCGTGCCATTGCGCACATCTTCCGCAGTTTTCTGTTAGCAGCATACGAGGCAAACATTTTACTTTATTTTACACTAAAATTTTGACAAACATTTCATGTTTGTGTCAGCGGAGACCACGCTAAAACTACCCATGCATATAGACCACACGAGACATGAAGACTACTCATAACGACTATTCCTATCTAAGTAGATGTCTTCATTGTATGCCACGACATCCATGCTGACCAGATAGCATTATAGATCTTCTCACTCACACAGACCAGATAGCATCATAGATCCCGCTCCGTTCTCACCGATGCTTCCCGTGCTGCAGTCGTAGTCAAAGGAACGCACGTTGCGTTCTGGGGTGTCGACGTAGTACAACTTGCGGGCATCAGGGCTCCAGCCAAGTCCGTTGGATAAGCTCACCTGCAGACGAGGGGTCTCGGTCACCATATAGTAATCGGCTCGTAAAGTGCTCGAAGGCTGCTCCCAACATTGATACATATAGTAAGTCGCGTTCAAAGAAAAGTTAGAAATGTCTCTCGCCTCTCGACTGTTCCGTTTCATACAATCACTAATGGTTTACGCCAAGTTAAACGATCTCTTTATTTTTCAAGCTTCATGTTCCTCAACAAAAAGTGGGTGTTACTTAGAAAAGAAATAGGAAACTTATAACCTGCGAGAGATCGAGAGAAAGAAGAAGACTTGCGTTGCCCAACTGCCAGTTGTCCGTAGGGTAACAGTCAATGACCAATGACTTGTTGTTGACCACATGTCTCTGGGTGGCTGATGTGCCTACTGTATTATCTGTAAAATCATTGTGTGCTGTCAAATTGGAAATTTAATAATAATGTAACAATATACCTTGACATATCAAGAGGGTCTAAGGTTCATAATGAAGCACTGGGTGCAGTCAAATGCCTTGGCTCTTTTTCAGAATTCCAGCTTGCCTTCCGCTGTAAAGCCAGACAGTTTTTCCTGGTTCACACTTGCTGCGTCATAGTGCGGTTACTTCTTCTGCATCCCATACTGACTACGAAGGAAGGCAATGCTGCTAGCCAAGGCCTCAGTTTGAGATGTGTTTTAATAGTTCAAAATTCAATAACGGCTAACAGTTAACTACACCAGGCAAGGCAGGGATTGAATAAGTTCAAATTCGAGTTTGAAAGAACTGAAAGGTAAGAATTTTCTTGTCGTGCTTTTACCGTTGATGTCGGGGCTATCTATCTCAAGGTCTACGAGACATGGAGTACGGAAACATTTTGAAGTAAACTTATATTTGAGCAACAAGCTGCAGATATATTGTATCATAAGGATACAAGAATAGAATATGGCAACTGGAACGAGCCGTTTGGTTCATTCTTGGCCTGCTACCCAAGTCCCAAGAATAGCCATTGAATTTAGTACTTGTAATTACTACGTGGAGCAATAGAGCAGGTATACTGTGTTCCTTAATATTACTAAACTATCATGGCCAGTACATGTGAGGACAAATGGTACCTGTAAGCATGCGATGACTAACACTTTACCTACGGACATCCAAGCATCAAGCGTTGACTGAATTGCTTCCGCAACAAACATAATTTTGTTCTTCTTTGATTTTTGGGCAGACGCTCCCTGCTCCTCAATACTATTTGACAGTACCTGTACGAGTAAGGAACTTATCCTGACGTGCCACCAAGCGTTCGGCTACTGCTGATGTGAGAGTGCGTATGGATGCTAACTGCAGGGCATGACTGCGCGTGGTCGCACCTCAGGCAGGACCAGGGTGAGCTGGAGGTCGTGAGAGAGGCGGTACAGCGCCCCCTGTCCTGGAGTTGCCTCCCCTGATTCCAAGATCTTGCCATAAGTTCCTGAGGGAAATTCTTGTTCATAAAAAATACCGAATCGTAAAAATGATCACTTCATTTACCATCGTTGTTTTGAGACGGAGTTAAAAACTTACTCAATCATTAGGAATTGATAGAGGAAAGAGATCTGTGATTGGTGGAGAAATGTGGCTTCACTCGTGTGATATCTGGTGTTCTTGTAACCGTAGCACATTAATGGTTTCATGACGACTGCTGAAACTGACGATCTAGACAATACCCTTAGTGAAACAAATACTCAATTTTTTAATGCGATTCACTAAAAATAACTTCCGAAAATTTGTTGTTCGTATTATTATATGTTTTCGAAATGGATAAAATGTATGGGCCTACATTTTTTCCTGCAAAAGTGCTTCGTTCGAACATATTACTCAGAATTGTTTATGGGCATCATGAATTAACTAGGTCTGCACTAAGAATTTCTAAATGCTTGATAAGTAATTTATTTGTTCATCTACGCCAGAACCAACCATTACTACTCTACAGTCACCTAGGACCTTTTCTACTGCCTTGTATTTCAATGTTAATATTACGAGAAGTATTTTTCTTACCATCTTTACTATTATTACATTAATATTATGCTCCATCGTAACAACGCAAGGCACTTTTTTATAGCCGGCCACCTCATTGCTTCTATCTGCCGAGACTAATTTGTGAGGAGCACCCACCAATCCAAAGTCGTCCCTGAGGGTCGCATTTGCCGTCGTTCAGACAGTTGTCCTCCTTGTCGCTGTCGACGGAGGCGAAGATAACAAGTTTGGTCTCGGAGGAGTCGGGATCTGAAGTCTTCCACTCAACCAGCCCGATGTCGCGACCCACGCTCACCACCAGCAAGTCTGGATGACCTTCCACCTGCACCGCCATCGACAGCTTGAAGCCCGACGAGGTTGGGTCTGTGGCACAAGAGAAAATAGCATCGCTTCTTCGTTAAGGCTTAACCCTTCTCACTCAAGATGAAGTAGCAATGATCGCATGAAATTCTAAAAGCAGCTTGTGAAAGATTAATCATGGTTCAAGAATTGAAATGTGAAGGGACTGTAATAGTTTCTAGCAAGTTGTGTCTGAATTCCTGTGCGCTTAACAGATAATTAAGATTGAATATTGATAAAAATAATAGAATCCGAAAATCCTCGTTGCCTTAATGCAGTCGCTTCAAGTTTTGTGGGTGGGTTTAAACTTGTTAACTGGGATTCAAATTGTGATTAAATCGAGAGTACGTTCAGGTTTGTATTTGATTTAGTAACTGTTGCTATTGAACAGTTTATGATTTTCCATAGCTCACTGTATGAGTGGACAACTGCAGTGCTAGTGGATAAGCAGCGGATAAATTGGAGACCGCTCCATCCCCCACGATCTCCACTCGCCTGGGGTGTGGACGGTGACGCATCACGCTTCAGCAGTCCGTATTCAGAACAGCAAATGACACGCAAGCGAGTGGCTGCAGCACTGTTTCCGCCTAGTCTTTTGTCTCAAGCTGCCGTCTTCGTATATATTGTCAACAATCATTTAAATATTTTTCGAAGGAAAACAGTCGCTGGCGTCTAGCTCACACTAAGTAAATTATGCAAAAGTCGTCGGTTCATCCTCTAGTTGTGAGTCGAGCGAGGGTGAACTCCCCATGACCCCTTCCCGATACGGGGAAGATTGAGTCACCTCTTCTGAGTAATTAATTCCCAGCTTTCGTGTTGGGACGCCCACCGCCACACCCACGTATCAAACATGGCTAACGTAAAATGTAAATTTGTACTTTCACTGGGCAAAAAATTCATGGCATACGTCCGGAATATTCCTGAAAAACAAAGTGCTGCAAGTCCCATCGTGTTATTAAAGCCAGTGTTTGTTCGATCGATAATCGTTCTTTGACATGCCTTACAGAGTGTGTCCTGCTGCAGGCGAACTGCAACACCACACACACCTCGATGCAGGTCTTCAAGTAAGAAGTTAGTGTCGCTTACAATCATCATACATATACTGTCCGTACAAATTTACTTATTTTTCTTACCTACTCTTATATCCCAACTTAACCCTTTTTTACGATCTTTAAAGACGAAATAATTTAGTTTTTTTTTAATTTAAAAGATATGAAATTAGGAGAACTTTGAATTATTAAAGATGCTTTACGGCCCTCCACACATCTCTCACAAGTGCGTGTTCCGTTAACGAGGATTCTCAAAATCCCTTCCAGAAACTCCCGCCTGGACACCTAGAATCCTAGTCGAGCCACGCGCAACTGCTGGAACTGTGCATCGGAAATAGGAAAAGCCATTCTCTACCGTGAGAGGCAGCAATGGAATCTAGAACCGCATGTGGGTGGCAGGCTTAGGGAGGGGTCAAGACGCCCCTGGCTTGCGCATGATGAGATCTGTCATGCGATGGCGTGACGCATGATAGCGCAGACTAGCAGTAGGAAACTTGACCCAAGACTCACGGACTTTGAGGGTCTGATGGCGGCCCGTCGATGTGTAGTAGCGGTGCAGGACAGCGGCGGTGATGTCAACATAGAGCAGGGCTTCCCTCTGGTCGTCCCACTGGGGGCTCTCCCCCAGCTCCGTCACGGGCAGGGATGCAATACGCAACACTTTAGCTTCACTTGCCATGACGTTTACGTCTGTGGGAGGTCACAGATTTCTAAGTAACAGGCTTCTGCATTTCAATGTCTCTTCTACCAAACAAATTTGTACACTATTACTACTACTGGTTCTACATTGTGGAATCTGCCTAAATAGTTTCGTATTGTCAATTCAGGTCACTCTAAGTAGATCGACTGATGCGGTGAAGCGTTTTTGAGTCGAGCCTCAATGAATTATTTTTTTTAGAAAATGCATATGACTTCTCGCGGGCGTATGTATGTATATTACACCAACACCACTGTCATTACACGCCAAATACTCTACACATCACGCACTTTGCTGAGCACATACGCCACAGTCAATACATATGAAGTCACGATACAAGAAATGAGCTCATTTCGGCACGCATTTTTCGCAAGCTAAAGAGTTCATTTAAGTTAGTCAAAACTGAAAGTCAAAATTTCGAGCTGTGGATGCGATTGTTGGTTTTACGTTAGTACATGTGATTTGAGTGCCGCTATCACAGTCGTTGCAGTTCAGTCTGGAGACCTGTGATAAGAGGTAAGTCTGAAGGCATCACCGTAAAGACTGCATTCTGAGGCTTAGTTTGTCGCCGCACCTCAGTACTGAATGACTGTTTCTCTTATACCAAACACTGAGACTAAAAATCAAGGGTTCTCTGGCAGAGATTCCGCTCTCCGTATAGGGTTTGAGGTCCATAGCTATGACATAACTGGCAGAAATGTCAGATTTGGAAAGCTAGAAATTTTTCTCCCACAATGTTTGTTATCTTTCATTACTAGAACATTTGGTGAGCTAGAATGGCATCGCTAGAGTACTAACGCTAGAGTATTAACGCTAGGGTGTTAGCGCTAGATTATTAACGCCAGATTATTAGCGCTAGAGTATTAATGCTAGAGTATTAACGCTAAAATGTTAACGCTATAATGTTAGCGCTACAGTGGCAGCGCTAGAATGTTAGTGCTAGAGTAGCAGCGCTAGAATGTTAGTGCTAGAGTGGCAGCGCTAGAATGTTAGTGCTAGAGTGGCAGCGCTAGAGTGGCAGCGAAGACTAGGCCTCCTAACACTGACAGCGTAGACCAGCTTGCCTATTGGTCGTCCTCATGCTATTGAGTGAGAAGAGCATGATTGTGAAGAAAAAATATCATGTGTTGCTGTGACCTTACAAATTGTGTTGGTTTAAAAAAAATGGAACAAACTCAGTTAATTAGTTACAGAAGTAAAAGATAATCACAGACATCAGTCAAATGAGTTAACTAGTTTTTAACTCTCATCCACTGTAACTTGTGCGATGTAAGCTGTGAAATGCTTCAAAACCATTCTAAAACTTATTCTTCATCAACTTTCGAATCAATAGCTATTAGGCCAGGCATGGCTGATCTTGAACCAGAGCTTACAACTGCATCAACCAGTGACCTGCAAATCAGTGACCTCAAAGTGTACTGGTTTTTTGAGTGAACTGTCATCGCACAGGCTGCTATTACACTTGTGCGCTACATGTTACACTTGTGCGCCACATGTTACACTTGTGCGCCACATGTTACACTTGTGCACCACATGTTACACTTGTGCGCCACATGTTACACTTGTGCACCACATGTTACAGGTGTGCGCCACATGTTACAGGTATGCGTCACATGTTACAGGTGTGCGCCACATGTTACAGGCGTGCACCACATGTTACAGATGTATGCCACATGTTACAGGTGTGCACCACATGTTACAGGCGTGCACCACATGTTACAGATGTATGCCACATGTTACAGGCGTGCACCACATGTTACAGATGTATGCCACATGTTATAGGTGTGCGCCACATGTTACAGGTGTACACCACATGTTACAGGTGTGCGCCACATGTTACAGGCGTGCGCCACATGTTACAGGCGTGCGCCACATATTACAGGTGTGCGCCACATGTTACAGGCGTGCGCCACATGTTACAGGTGTGCGCCACATGTTACAGGTGTGCACCACATGTTACAGGTGTAGACCACGTGCTGCAGATGTGCGCCACATATTACCATCACAGCTGCCACTGAGGAACTGACGCAGAGCTGCCTTCTCAAGCCTCGTGTCTCGGTGCGCTGCTCCTTTTACCCGCAGAACAAACATCCCCTCTTCCCCTCTGCTTCTCAAGCCCCTCCTCCTCTCACTTGAGGGTGGGTTTTGGCAGCTGACCGCTCCCCTCTGTAGCCATGTGCGACCGTATGACCTGCCACCAGGTGCGTCTGTGTGACTCGCCACCAGGTGCGTCCGTGTGACTGGCCACCAGGTGCGACCGTGTGACCTGCCGCCAGCTACGACCGTGTGACCTGCAGCCAGGTGCGACTGTGTGACCTGCCACCAGTTGCGACCGTGTGACCTCCCGCCAGCTGCGACTGTGTGACCTGCCACCAGCTGCGACCGTGTGACCTCCCGCCAGCTGCGATCGTGTGACCTGCCACCAGCTGCGACCGTGAGACCTCCCGCCAGCTACGACCGTGTGACCTGCAACCAGGTGCGACCAAAATAAAGTTGCTCATTTCGTATTCTCGAACCCGTCACTTAAAACTGAAACGTTTCTGTTGTATTTTACTATGAAGTTATACTAACTAAATAAACTGTGAATGATTGCATAATGTGAAATTTGCAGTCAATCAACGTTTCTGGTGCTTTGAGTTGAAGGCTGAGCTGTAGTGAAGAGTAGCGCTAGTTAGGGCTTGTTCTTTGCAGCCATGGAGTTTTCTATCAAGTTCATACCACGCAGTAAATAAATCTTAATATTCTCTCGATTAAAAAAGTTACTTCAACTAAATTCGAGCAATGGCTTTGTGAGCATGAGTCCTCAAAACCTCTAAACGGTTTGTAGAGAAGCAAAACTAGGTCCTCATGCAATGCCAATCGCTTTCTAAATGTAGCTAAATGCCAATCAATCCACCACAAAAAATTCCACAGCGTGAGTGGAGTAATGTTTAGACAGTGGAGAGTGCATAAAATTGCTCTGCTCAAAGAAGTGTAGTTCAGAAACAAATTGGAAGCAACAATAATGTAGAACACCTCAAGGCAACGCTAAGTTGTGATGAACGAAGAGGTGCTGCTACTGCCACTGGCCGCCGCTGTAGACTTCTCAGGGGAGACTTAACACGTTGACTCCGAAGTGGTACGTATGTGGGCCAGTTAGGATAGGTTCTGTAAATTTTACAGTGCCTTCTAGTAATAATATGTACAAAGTGAAGATTTACACCGGCCAGGCAATCGGAGGCAACGTGTTAAGGAGGTGAACTGAGCATCCGTGTGTCAACCGTAGCAGTTGCAGCAGCAGTTACGACCTTAACGGCTAAATTTCTGCGGTTGCCAACTGGGATTTCGCTTTCGCCCAAAAGATGATGAGGGAAAATGTTCCATGCCAATTCTCACCTCTAGAAATGGAGGTACAAACACTTCTTGTAGTTTTTCACGTGGAACGCACAAAAATGCCGAATTAGTTGTACTTACATAATGGTTACCTTTGCTGTTATTGCTCTAGCTTAGTTTGAAGTAATGTTGTGTCAGGAGACTGCTAGTCTGCGCCTATTATTGCAATGCATTGAAGAATTGGTTCTATGATACTTCCCATGTCGTTGCTCTCTAGGAAGGCCCCAGTTCGGTTCCCTACATTTTAACTCGAGAAATGTTTTCCTGATAACATATCATTTTGCTCCAGTATCGAATTGCAAACCCTTTATCATTCTCTATTCTGTATGAACTGCTGTGGCTTGACAATGAATGACGTGACACAGTTGAATCCAATTTTAGAATTTCAGCTTGAATGAAACATTTCATTTCTCTGAGTTAAATCAGAAGAGGGCGATTCAATTTCTATTATTGGGATGCTTCCCGAATTATTTGATTCAACTGCAGTCCAGTATTTATCAGACTTACGTAGTAACAGGTCACTTTTTCCTCGAAAAACTGTAGAGTAAAGTGATCCTGTTTCAGCATCAGCACCGGACGCGTACGTGTGAAGCCGCCAGTTTCCTGCGGCACATGTGGTCACCTGGCTCTGCTGCAGCACCGCCCGCAGTCTCTGTGAGCACAGTCGTGCTGCCTATGTGAGCTTCTATTTATGCTCTAACAGTTCGCGTACAAACAATACCCATACACAATCATAAGTGCGTTACTCCTTACAAAACCCGTTTCAGTAGGGTGTGCTACGAGTCCGCTGATGCTGTGTGTTAGAATACAACAAGTTTAGTTTAGAGTTAAAGCTGGAAAAACAGACTAGTCCAGGAGTCCGCCAAGTGACTGAGAAAGAAACTGGGCTGATGTTCAGTGCGTGTTGTGGTGCCCAAATGAGTGTCGCTCGACGCGCCGGTGGAGACCATCACACGCTCATTCAAGCGCCTGTGATGAGGACAGCGGGATTTATTTTCCTTTAATTTTAAGTGCTGTCTTCAAAAACCTTGTCCAATTTATATCAGTTAATCAACCTTGAGTTTTCCTGTAAATTTTGAGAAGCCATGCTGGTAGATTCAGCCATTTGAAGTCAGTGTGTTATCTTCTGGTCGGCCATCTACAACTATCCCTCAGCCATGTTTATCGGTGTTTTTCTGTGCGAGTTTGCTAGGTAGCTTAGAGTTTCCGGTTAAATTGCGATTACCAGCTACTACAAGGTTTATTTAAGCTGGTACACTGTGTAAAGCTTTGCGTGTTGGTTTAAAAACTTTGTCTTTCAAAAGACAAGGAACCATGAAAAGCAGTTTTAGTAAATGTCAAAAGGCCAGCTGTGCGTTACTATGGAGCTCACAAAATTTAGAGCTTATTTCTAACAATGTGAAACAATAATAATTTCTTATTATTCGCTATTAAATGGTTGAGTATATCTTACAAAGTATTGTGCTACTTATGGGTCCTGCTGCTACTTGTATTGTGTGATCCATGCACCCTGCTACTTGTATTGTGTGATCCATGCACCCTGCTGCTACTTGTATTGGGTGATCCATGCACCCTGCTGCTACTTGTATTGTGTGATCCATGCACCCTGCTACTTGTATTGGGTGATCCAAGCGTCTCGCTAGTGTGGCCATTAGAGCTCCGGACGCGTCCTGGAGACTTCACTAGCTCAGTGTTGAACACTATTGGCCTGTTGCAGCTCCAACAGCTTGAAGCAAAAACAATTTGTTGTTTTTTCTATTCTACTGCTGTGTATTCTTTAGTTATCCTTACTTTGTCGACTTGTCCTTTCGACCACAATTTGCATGATTGTTTTCATATTTACGATTCTTATAGTCATTTTACTTCCTTGGGGGCGAGAGGCTCATAGTAGACATCAGTGTTATGTTCAAACACGACTGAAATTGGAAGAAACTCGGGCACCATTCGTAGCTTATAAATCATGTGATACATCGCAGTGGCGCCCAGCATCACACTGGGCGACAGCCACACGTGTCCATGCAGCCACATGACGCCTGCAACTGTGTTTGCTAATTAGAGCAGCAGGGTAAAGTAATCGCATGATGAATGAAGAACATTTATTAATGATATTGCCAAACTCTAATTGTACAAATCAAATCATTCCTTAATATTATTCACGTGCGGCATGAATAACAAGAAAATATATGAATAAGGCTCTATGTCCCTTCACAAGTTACAATTCTATTTTTTTTTAGTTGAGATCTGCAAGTTGCGTAGTTAAAAATTTTCATTTAAGGAGGCACTAATTTTTTGCATCGGATTTTTCTCTTTCATGGTAAAAAAATGCCTGGAATCTTTGTTTTTAGTTGGGTTTCAATGTTTGCAACAAACACTAGCGTCTTCATTTTAATTCAGAGGGTTCTGTCTGATGCCCTACCTGTGCCTAGACGCTTGCGCCGGGCTCACGCCTGACTGACACAGTGAGAGACGCCGATAATAACTTCTCTTGCAAATATCATGCTAATTACAACGAGGAGTATCGCCGCCGAAACCAATGCTTTTCTCTGTAATTTTTACGACAAAATTCAAGTCAAAGTATGAAAAAATTGCAAAGCCTAGTAGCGGATAGTGTAATAATTTTATAAAAAAGTTCTACACAGTAGATTCTTGTTGTTTGGAGTCTGTTGACGAGGATGAAGTTCAATAAGATAATACGAATGAATTTTTTTATGTCTGCAATGGATGGTGCATATATTTGCATATATATTATTTAATGCTGGTGTTAAAAGTTAATAGTTGTCATGCGTCACAGCTCAACTTGATAGAAAAACATGCGTACGATTTGCCTGACTCCTGTTTTTAAAACGATCTTCTAAAGAATTGTTAACACTTTTTTGCTTGTAATTTGAGCGTAGATTTAGCAGGTTTTATTTTCTAATTACAGTCCAGGATGCGAGGGAATTAGATTTTGCACCCGTGGCCTTAATTGGCTTCTTACAACTCCTGCTTCTGCTGCTTAAATTTAAGGATGACGCTCTCACTGAGCTTGGCTTTAAAGTGAGGAGTTCCCCTTGCGGCGGTGCCAGTCACTTCGAAGACACCCCCAGCGTCAGGGCAGCTGCGGACCTGCTCTTCTGTCATGCCCATCACGGTGCTGGTCACGTACATGGTGGAGTAGTCGGCACCCCCCCAGCAGGGACACGTGGGTCTCTCCACAGTCATCTTGATGCTTGAGAGAAGCCTTCCTTCCGGGCTGATCTTGAGGACCTGCTCAGGTCTTCATTATTTGTTTTCTTTCTGTTCATGTCAACTTGAAGGTCGTACACGAAAAATCAACGCATTTGTTAATGAATCATGTTAATACTTTCATCATCACACTCGAATGTTGGAATTAATGAAGTTTCCATATTTAAGCAAAATAAGACTAATAATGGAATAAATCAATTTTTAGGAGAGTAAATTTAAAAAAACATCATTTGTTCTACCTTTCTTTCAGCGTGTAGCACCAAGCACATATATACATGTACCAAGGACTACTATATGGTAGTAGTCATTGACATGTACACACACGAGGGATTTTATTATATAAAGCTGATAATGATTGAGGGTACTTCTGTAAATGTGATAGTTAATTCAAGTTTCATCTGAAGGGACAAAGCTTATATTTAGAAGCGTCATTGCAAAAGAAGGAATATAAAAGAATACGTTCTAAATTCAGATATTTGAGGAGATCTTCTGCACTAGGCGTGCTAGCATGTGTACGACCGTGACAATATATGATAATGAATGAAAAACTGGCAAAATTATACCTGTGAATAATTTTAATAAGCTAAGTGTTGTCATTTGGTTGTAATGGATAATACACATAAATTACGTAAATTGGAAAATCAAGAAAAAGGTTCCATATTGTTTCCTGCTCTACAATTCATGTCTTTTCCTGTATGTATGAAAAATAACGAACTACCAAGTATGATTATTTTGAGTTGGGTTTGAACTAAAGAATTTCCACCACCAGTAACGATCCTCTTCTCTGTCACATGTATTCCCCCACTTGTCTTTTATCTTTTTCCTTCCCCTGTCCCTTGTCTTTCCTCCTCCCTTCCCCCTCCTCTGCCACTTGCCTTCCCTCCCAGGAAGCTCGCCACGTACAGGTGACCCTCCACGTCTGTGGTGAGGCCGTCAGGGAACTGCGTTAGGAGATTGTTGGTCTTGTAGTCGAAGAAGACGCGCTTGTTGCCTGCGTGGTGTGAAGGAGAGAGAGGGAGAGAAAGAGAAAGATGGGGAGAGAGAGGAAGGGAGATGGTGAGAGAGGGAGAGAGATGGGGAGAGAGAGAGAGGGAGATGGGGAGAGAGGGAGAGGGAGATGGTGAGAGAGAAAGAGAGATGGGGAGAGAGGGAGAGGGAGATGGTGAGGGAGGGAGAGAGATGGGGAGAGAGGGAGAGGGAGATGGGGAGAGAGGGGGAGGAAGATGGTCAGAGAGGGTGAGAGAGTCAAGCGATTAATTACAATCGTAGCAGTTTATGAAGTTGTTCGCTATACTGCACTACTTTTCAGTTTTTACTGGCTTTCTTATAAACTAAAAAAAGAGACAAACGTTCTGAATCATTATTTTTTGGGCAGGCTCGTTTTCCCACCCTTCACTATAAATTTTCCAATTGAAATTTGTTATAATTCATGACAAACAATGTGCAGCGTGAAGTTCATTTGATTCAGATTAAGTGAAATGACTTTCAGTATGTTGTTCATTTCTTGTAGATGATAACACCGAGAATATTTTCTCGGAGACTATAAGCCGATGCTTAATTCTGCTGTGATGTACAGATGTTGCACTCACTAAAAGCTGCAAATAACTCTTGATGAAAGAACTAAAAGTGGTTAATAATAACCACTAATCAAATATTAAAACTCGCTAATCAAGTCACTGCAGGCTATTACTTAGTTACTTACATATGAGATTACTGTGAGTTTGATCAAATGACTGAAAGTCACTGATCAAATGACTGAAAATCACTAATCAAACGACTGAAAGTCACTGATCAAATGACAAAGTCACTGATCAGATCACTGAAAATCACTGATCAGACTCGTAGGAGTGACATCACCCACTGATGGTGCCGGCAAGGTCGTCGTAGTCGAAGGCGTATACTTTATACTCGGAGCTGTCAACGAAGTACAGCCTGGACAGGTCTGGACTCCACCCTATGCCGTTGGACAGAGTCGTCTAGGAACACAAATAATTAGTAGTCACAAAAGAGTGCATCTATTTGTCTGTTTTGACAGCGAAAAGATAAGTTTGGCCCAAATTCCTACATTCCTTCATTCAAATGGCCATCTTCATGCAAGAAGGAGGACACGCTAACGTATAATTGCAAGTCACTTCTTCATGCAGTGTCCAGCCTGAGGCTATCTCCCAAGTATCTACCTCATCGCCAGCCAGCTCAATCAGGGCTATCTCTATCCACTGCGCTTCAGTGCGTGACCCCTAAATTCTTAGTTAGTTTACTTAATGAGAGCTTTATTTTCATGTACAAGGAAGAAAACGAACGAAATACGTGATGTTAAACCTTAATAACAGTTTGAAATCATCCATACTAAGTACACGTACCATTCAAGTTTGCATTATTAAAGCATACAAAAAACAAGTATGGAATGAACAGTGCTGTCGTCAAGCAGTAATTATCATGCGTTAGTGAGAGTAAAAGGAGAGTAGTTAGTGTTAAGTAAACTAACAATTTCCTCTTGAAATAGAACATTAATCTTAATGAGAAAAAGGGGACTAATCCCTCCTCTGATGGAGTTGCAACTATGTATTGGGAAAAATTATTTTACTCTTTTCAGAGATTACTAAGGCTCCACATAGTGGTTAGGGCATTCTGCATTTTGGAGTTATTAAAGTTGTAGTTTTGGGTTTTGCAAAAATCGAGCATGGGTTCACTGTCAGTTGAGTGAACTCAAACACCATCATGGGACTGGTATTGGTGAACATGCTTGAAGTCACCATGCAACAATTGCATGAAGACACTGGACTGGGTGTTTGTATGACGAGCTTTGCAAGGTTGTAGGCCAACTACCTAGTTGACGATTGTAAGTTGATCAGTAAATGATTGTTAGTTGGTCAGCGGGCGTTTGTGGGCTGGGTCCTAGATGCGTAAGAATTATTAAAATAGTTGAAGTTAATGTGTGCAAATTCAAACGTGCATGCTTCAAATCATATACACGGTGTGGATGTGAGTGGATAACTGGGGGTTGGAGGTGTATTCACATACATCCGCGTATGTATGAAACGTATACTCTAATATCACGGGTGTGTGTGTGTGTGTGGTCGCACCTCTGGCAGGACCAGGGTGGGCTCGAGGTCGTGCGACAGGCGGTACAGCGCCCCCTGTCCTGGAGTCGCCTGCCCCCTTCCAATGATCTTGCCCATTGAGCCTGTGTGACAACATCAAGTTTAAGAAGTCCTCAAAGCTCATGTTTTATTAACAGATAGTGCTATGAGTTGCACTTGATTTCTACGGATTTCTTACATTTGTTTTTGCCGATAGGATGTTACGTTACATAATATGAGTCGGTTCTCGTTAGTCTCAAGCCTAGATTACATTGCCATCTCAATAGTCCTCATTAATTTCAGGATGTTTTGTTATATTTTAAACTTCATTGTTCCACAAGTTCTCAGAGTTTCTAGCACAACACTGTATCCATATTTAACCTTTACCAAATAAAAACAGCACTACTGGAAAGATGATAAACAAGAATTAATCCACCACGGTTATTCAGTTTAATTAATTAAGCATGTAATTATTCATAAATAAATCAGGTTGTCAATGCTATATTTTTACTACTGTAATTTCTTGATGAGTCGTCACCACCCACCGATCCAAAGTCGTCCCTGAGGGTCGCATTTGCCGTCGTTCAGACAGTTGTCCTTCTTGTCGCTGTCGACGGAGGCGAAGATAACAAGTTTGGTCTCGGAGGAGTCAGGGTCTGAAGTCTTCCACTCTACAAGCCCGATGTCGCGACCCACGCTCACCACCAGCAGGTCTGGATGACCTTCCACCTGCACCGCCATCGACAGTCTGGAGCCGGACGAGGGCGGGTCTGTAGGTACGACCAGAAAACTCACACGCAGAAATAAAAATACATTGAATGTCGTATGATCTCACATGCTTGCAAAGTAATGGTTCGCCTTTTCACGGAAATGCTCATGAACTCATTTCTGTCATGAGAGGCAAAGAGTTTGATTGCTAAGTTGTATGTCTCTCATCTTCCTGTGCCTGACCGGACGCAAGGGGAGCACCAATCACCGTAGCTATATTTTGCTACCTTAAAATAAGGAAAATAATTGGCGCACAAACTGATATTTGAGCTGCATTCCAGGACAATATCTACTCTGACACATTTCAAGTTCACCTACATAAATGAAGGTGGAGATTATGATGCATATCTCGCTATGATTTAATTCATGGCCTTGAAGGAAAAATTAAATTAAGGGATCAATACAGCCGTAATCGCAAAATTTGTCATATCATAATGGAAGTGGATATATATTATAGTATACTAGATTAATTATTCTAGCCTTGTTGCTCACCACAAGTGAACAATAATGGGGTAAAAAAATTATTTATGCGGTAACTGACGACATTGTATATCTGTGGCTGAAGTAAGCTACGTCGAGTATGCTTTGAGGAACCTTGGGGGCGTGAGTGAGTGAGAATAAGCTTTAGTTAGAATTTATATACTAAACATTCAGAGAGGCCCTGTTTCTGGCGACCAGCTGTTTAAGTCCTAGATTTAGACATCCACTCGTGTTCCTCTTCGGTTGAGGGCCTGTGATAACCTTGGGGACGGGGAAACACGGGCCTCCGATTCAGAAAAGCTGCGGTTTATATGATAATAATGTACGTGTTTCATTGTGACTAAAATGATTTTCAGAGCAAAAATAATTAAGAATAGTGTTGAGCTATACTCGATTCTAAAGTTAACAGGCTAGTTAATTCCATGCCAGGAAAAATAGGTTAACTACACAGTATGAATCATATTCAGTAAATTTGAAAGTAATGGTTCTTGTTACTATCTATGGAACATTGTGCCTCGTAAGTTCGTGTACAGTGCATAGTTTTGAGTCATACTGTGTACATATCCTGGCTGTCGTCTAGCCTCAAGATACCTGCTGTCAAGGGCTAGTGGAAAATTTTGTCGTTTGAGCACATGCAAGATAAGCTCCAAGATTGGATGTAACCAACACGCAGATAATGTGAAAGGTGCTACAGCTGCCCGGTAAATAAGGCTCGATACAACTGAGAAGGACGACACTCGCTTTCTTACGTACGAAAACGAAAATGTTGTTAGATTTTTAAAAACATTTACTGAGGATACATTATAATGAGACTTCGTATTATGTGAAAATACAGCTTCTGCATTTCATGCAAGTGACATATTTGGCTACAAAATTTTGAATTTTTTTCATGAACCTGTCAGAAAGGGTTAAAGCACTTCAGTTCTTTGAATTCCAATATAACGAACACAACGGATGACCTCCAACTCTTCTATCAAACTTCGGTCACGATTTTAATTCGCTTTACATTTTTAGTAAAGATTGCGAGGTCACAACACCCGGACTCTGGGGATGACGGAGAAGTTTCTAGCCCTGCACCAGCGTCTAATACTGTCACTTGAGTCATAATGACCACGTCGGGACAGGAAGGTATCGTTTACAAAGGAGGAACCAAACTTGAACTTGGAGCAGCACGTTCATACAAGTACTACAATTGTTATGTATTATAGTATTTTCATCATGCTGTCACGCTCAACACTCACGGACTTTGAGGGTCTGATGGCGGCCCGTCGATGTGTAGTAGCGGTGCAGGACAGCGGCGGTGATGTCAACATAGAGCAGGGCTTCCCTCTGGTCGTCCCACTGGGGGCTCTCCCCCAGCTCCGTCACGGGCAGGGACGCAATGCGCAACACTTTAACTTCACTTGCCATGACGTTTACGTCTGTTGGCGGTCACAAATTTTTTAGTAACGGGCCTCTGCAGTTCCATCAGTTCCTTTTACCAAATATTTTTGTACACTATCACTACTAGTGATTCCACATTATTGAATCTGCCTAAATAATTACGTATTGTAAGAATTAAAAGACATTTGCCAACTGCTAGTATGGATTGCTGATGTACACCCTTATAACACAACATAAACAGTTGGCATCAGCAATAAGCCGTGGAGGAAAAACTGTTTTATTCCCATCGCGGAGATGCATAGAAAATTCTACATATTTTTACATATTAAAATCGTTAAGAGAATCAACTGGAAGAATTACATTGATTGATAATACCACTAACGGTGGTTAAGTTCTCGTAATTGAACTCTTCTAGCCTTGGAGGAAGCAGAAATAACATCAATCATTTTGCTATGAAAAGCATCTAGTCTGGGAAAGATCACTGGCGTCTACAGTGTACAAACTACAGGGGTTGAAGATCGAGGATAAAGGTACCCTTCAGTTGGTTTCGAGTCATTAACTTTCAATTTAGAAAGTAATTTTCATGAACACTAAAAGCTTGAAGCGAAAATTTCTCTATCAGTTTCGCATTAATTGATGCTTGTGTGTTGGAGTAAGCTCATCTCGAGGAGGTAAACGATGGATTTACACTTTCCATTATTTCTGATAGAATTCAGAACACAAATTTCTGATAACCTCGCCAAGTAATACATGCAAAGCGCGGATAAAAATTTATTTTCTATCATTTTACTGTGAACGAATGTAAACTATTTACAGGTGGTTGGTCTAATCGACTTTGTAAAACTAATTTAATTTCGATATTTTCTTCCCCTTATTAAGCCTCTGCCGTGAGGCCTCTTAAGGGAAGTCTGCTTGGCACCACAAGTTACCTCGACACGACGGCTCCACAGTAGTGGCACTACGGCGGTGGATTGCACTGTTGATAGTTATTCACTATCCGTATCAGTACGTATCTCTATCATTCTCTCAGCTGTCGTCA
Organism: Trinorchestia longiramus; assembly: GCA_006783055.1. Lineage (NCBI taxonomy): Eukaryota > Metazoa > Arthropoda > Malacostraca > Amphipoda > Talitridae > Trinorchestia > Trinorchestia longiramus. The sequence continues at coordinate 51,712 of VCRD01002402.1, read as the reverse complement.
AAACACCTGTCATGAATGTTAAGACATGAGGTTACGGTTGTCTCATCAGAGTTTGCAGCTCCTTAACATACGCCTTTCGTTGATTCAGAATATTGATATCGAATCAAGTTTCGAGAATTCTTCTGTAATATTGTATAAAGTTTCATCTTGACAGTGCACTATTTATGTTTTGTCTGCGTCTGCAGCGCCCAAGCAAGCCTTGTGATACCAAAGTCACGCCTCAGTGTCGTTTTTTAAGAGCGTAACAGAAAAATGACCTTGCTGCTACTCCAATAGATGAATTTGTTTTGATTCCAATTGATTTTTTTATACTTTGTAATTTCACGAAGCTGTTCCTAATTATTTATGGCCGAAAGTTCACACCACTTTTTTGTTAGTTATGAAATAAAAATGTGCAAAACTAAGGTATTTCATTTAAAAAACTTTTATTGATAGACTGATAGTCCTTAGAGTATTGAAATTTTGGGTTTCAGAGTATTAGTTTTGGCTAAATTCTAGTAATGTGTTCCATTTTCCATGTCTCAACATGTCCTTCTTAACAAGTCTCATATCATTTTCCAGTTGAACATAATTCAAAGCAACTCCCAATTGCAAAGACTGGTAGTTTCTGTTCAATTGAACTTATTTAGCTTTAAAACATTAGTTAGAACTTCAGCCACCGTGTTCGAGTGGTCTGCGGCCCGTGTTCTGTATCGGGTCTCTGCTTCGTGTAGAAAGACTGCGGGTTCGAACCCGGCCAGGGACACGAGTTGCTTCTCGTACGCCGCGCCGTGCACTCAACCCGCTAAGCACTCAACTCCCCGACCATGAAGACGCCCATCAACCTCCCGGGATCGTCGCATGGAGCTCACCATCACCCTTACTCTTAGAATGTTAACCTTAAGAATTTGAAAAACCAATGTACTAATGTCTATGTACTGTGTACTAGATTGGAAATAAAGATTGTTTGTTTGTTTGTTTGTCTGCCATCAGATGCTGGACGCTTGAGGATCTCCGCGAGTTTTGCTGTTTCCTCCGACGCCCACACAACTACGGAGGAGGAAATGCAACCATTGCATCTTTATTATCTTGTACTGTTATTCCTTATGTCATTTTTTCATTGGAGTCTTTATTCATTACGAAAGAATCGCACACACTGCTGAAGTGCACACCCCACTCTGGTTAAAGTAGGAGATTTCTTCGAAACATTCTTCGATCAAGGTAAATCAGCAGAATAGTCAATTCGGATGAAAGGCCAGAGGCACGTCAATGTTTAGAACATGCAGCAATTAATTTATTAATAATTTCAACATGAATCGTGTACGTTTGTGAATAACTGAACTATCATTTCCCATAAACATAAATTAGTACGTTAAATGCCAACACCAAAGAGTGTGTTATTGCATACTAATAGAAATAAATCCCTACGAGTAAACTGTGGCTAGTGAGCCCAGCGCGATAAATTCTGAAATGCCAATGAATTCTGAATGCCAAATGAGTTTTCACTGTCATTACTCCAACTTCCTCTAACCAATGAAGTATTCAAATTGCTGGACAGGAGTCACTTCATGACAGTGTTTCCCACTTAGAATAGAATAAGGCAATAGGAACGAGCCGTTTGGCCCATTCTTGGTTCAATACCGAAGTCCCATGCCGTCTAGCGAAGTCCCATGCCGTCTAAGAAGTCTAAGAGAAGACAAGTTTTCCCTACTTGAGAAGACAAGTTTCCTACTTGAGAAGACAAGTTTCCTACTTGAGAAGACAAGTTTCCGGTTACACAGACATGGCACGGGAGCCACTGTGGGCGTTTGAAAAGTAACTTCTGAGGAGAATTCAGTCTCAATTATAGTAAAGAAATGCACTATAGAAACATGTTGCATCGCAACAATCTTAAGCGGAGTACTTGGACAAAGACAAACGCCAGGAAGGCTTGCCCCGAGCTCATGAGGCGCACGATGGTTTGTAATTCATATAACATTTTACCATCATAATCCTCGTCCTTTTTCATACTGTTTTTTAAATCCGTCAGACTACTCCTACTGTCTTATACACGTGTCAAACGGCAGTATTCTCTGCTCCGGATATTTCTAGGATAAAGAAAAAACTCATTTCCTAATGATTTCAGTTTTCACAACTTTTCTGACACGTTTTTCCGAGACGGTATGGTTGATGTGAGTTTCAATTAACCGTGATTAGTATCATATCTGCTGACGTGCAAACAGAAAAGTTGCCCAAGTGCAACAAAGTCATGATGAGCATACACTAGAGACAGAAAGATAAGGTCAGCATTGTGCCCGGCACTCGCGAGATGATGTCTGATTAGCCCTCGCTGCAGCTTGCCTAGAGTGCTTGTAAACAGCCATTGTTGGAATTTTTTCCACGTATCGTGACTTATACAGGGTGTCTCAAAAAATGTACTCACCCTTTAACCGTTGCTAACATGCTGTCTTCTTTGTGTTGCAGGTGTGAGGTTCGAATTTTTGCGAACATGATTCTTTAATCACATTTAATCATGTTCGCAAAGGTTCGAACCTCACACACCCAACACAAAGAAGACAGCATGTTAGCAACGGTTAAAGGGTGAGTACATTTTTTTGAGACACCCTGTATTTATCATATTCTATTGCAACCACAATTATCAGTTAAATTCACGTGAATCAGTAATTCACATCCACTATAATTCCACATGTATGCAGTATTGAAGGCATATTCGCTTTTATTCGATTTATATCCATAATTCGGTCGATGTTTCTCTTTGCCGTAAAGCCCCAAAACTCGAGTTTAGAAATTACACCTGCTTTTGAATTTACGTAGCTCGCAGGACTTCGTTACGCTAGCAATAGTAAGATACACCATGTGTAGTGCCAGAGTTTACACACTCCTAATGGTATACGTTATGAAGGTTTCATGCATGGAAGACACGCAAACGTTAAGCGCAGAGAGTTCTAAGAATATGAGAGAGACAGGCATCGCATTAAGAGTGGCCGATTACTTTGGAGGTTCAACCCACGCCTTCGCTAGCACCGCCTTTCAAACTATCTGCTGGAATCCGGCTGAAACCTCTTGTGGACACATGCTTGCCATTTAAATTAGCTGAGGACGAGGATTAGTTTCTACGAATTTTCGAAAAATGCTAAAGTTTCTTTACTCAGGATAAGAAGAACTAGATGATTAGTCGAAACTGTATCTAAGCTTGTGTTATTTTTGTTTATGTGAGCTCGTAAAGATTAAAAATCTATTCATTTGTGGTTACTATTACTCTGAAAGAACAAGGCTTTGTGGAGAACCTCTTTTCATTAGATTAAATCACATCATAAAAAGTTGTGGGCTTCGACAAATATTTTTCTCAAAGCTCTTACGATCGTAATTGCCAGACAACTCACAAAGTTATGCAGGTTTAGTACGTTAACATTAATTAAAGATAAAAAAGGTTTGAGGAATCTTCTATTATTGGGTTAGCATGGAGAAATAGTCAATACATAGAGATCAAATTTGATTGAAAATAAAACTGATGAACAGTCAAAATTGTGCATGAGCGATCCCAATACGAAGCGTTCATTGAAAACTTCCATTTGAACAGTACAATAAAAGCACACGACCTGCACGTTACTACAGTATACTGTATTTCTTACGCGTTAAGTATGCTCTGATTGACGGCACTAGATGGTTATAGGTTAAATAACTCGCAGAGCTAGATTTCATGTGCAGGAAATGGAAAACTAGAGATATTCACACGAACAATAGGGAAAAATGATTCATTTTTTCTGCTTGAATTTACGAGATGAGTAACTGGAGTACATGTTTAGCTTACCATTCGTTATCAATTTGGCATTATAATATCGTACTTTAACCATTTCCCCCCGGATGGCACACATATGTACAGTACCACCTCGGATGGCACACAAATATACTCCGGGGTGAAAGGGTTTACAGTGATAAAATGCCATGAGGTCTTACTTTTGTTACTGCGCGATAAACACCCTTGCCCTCACACACACTACGTATCTCTCGAGACGGTCAGCCAATGAGGCATGGCTCCGAATGGGCGCTTGTGATGTCACACGTAAATTTATGGTTAATAATATGAAATTAAACGGAACTTTTATAAATGGTTTAATTTTTCGTTTCTGATTAAGGATGAAGTGCTAAAAAACTGGTCAAAAAATACGACAATAAGAAGGGGAAGCAGCTATTGCTGCCGCACCATTCGTTTGCATGCTGAGAAGGATAAGCTTAAAATCCTGGGTGTTGACTGTAGCTTTCCCTACTAGACTCACTCGCTGCTATGCGTTTGAAAGGACAGCTCCTGTTGATCAATTCACGGGACAAATGTTGGCTGTAGCAGATGCACAACAATTTGTAGGAAAAAGAGAGCCAGACGTAAGTCAACTGCGAACACACCAGATAATTCGAAGCCGCTGCGTCGCATGTCAGCCCTGCAGGACCCCTCACACAGAGGCCCAGGACTCGCCCACAGCGCCTCATGCCACAACTGGCGAGGGCTAAGCGAGGGCTGCGTGGGGAGGCTGTGTGTGCGTACGTACGTGCTTCGATATCCCTCGTCCGGGCCACAGTTCGGATCGCAGTCGAGCGCAGGTCTTCATACGCGAGGCGTCGCATTGCTGCTCTGCCATTAATTATTGTGCTTTATGCTTTATTCTTAAGTTATTGTGGATTTACCTGAAGTGCAAGACCTGGTCGAGTTGAGGTTGGTTTCTGTGAGGTGGCGTACACAACAGGCAAGCTGTTGGTGATCCTGACCAACACGCCTGCAGTTCTCCAGCGCCCTGAGCTGCAGGGTAGGCCGACGTAATGGAACAGGCAGGGATTGTTCTTTGAGCTGCAACAATAACTTAGAGACCCTTACTGTGAGAATTACTGAAATTCTACATTTTGCAAACAATGGTCAGTAGAATTCGAGTAGAATATCACGAGCTACTTTCAAACAAGAAGCGAGTAAGTAGTACATATTTAGATATCTGAGAACATTTAAAGCCGTTGTTCGCTTGGTAGCCTCGAAACTTCGTGAAAAATGAAGCTCCTACATAAATTTATAAAAAATTAATCCAAATTCGCCTCACAATGTATTTCGCCAATATCTGACTTGGTATGCTGTACAAAGTTTGAAAACGTTAATTCATTTCTAATCTTATTTGTACTTCTGTTCCTAAATTGATTATAACCGACAACCTAGTAATCATTTAGAGGCAGTTTAACGGAGAATCTTGAATTTTTTATCAAAGAAGTAGTTAGGTTAGCTATTCCTGCTAGGGATGCCACTAAGGAAAAGCGCGGCCGCACCTACCAGTAGCGAAGGAGTGTGGAGCGTCTGTAATTGCGACTGTGTTGGTGTGGCTCTCGCCTGTGAACTCCCATAAAGGCTTTAGCTAATACCTGTGTCTAGCTTAGTATCATATATGATTTCGGGACCTAGTGGGTGTTGTTATGCAAAATAGGAAAATCGGCCTAGCTTTGTGAGAACGGTCGCTCCAGAAGTTAAGATAAAGCCTCTTCAAAAGCTCAAAGTTACTAATTCCCAAGTTTTTGACACCCGTTTACACAACTTCTTAACACGTTGCCTCCGACTGCCTGTCCGGTGTAAATCTTCACTTTGTACGCATAGTCACCAGAAGGATCGGAAAAAATTACAGAACCTAACATAAGTGGCCCACATACGTACCACTTCGGAGTCAACGTGTTAAACAATGTCTCATCTAACTTTCTAGTTTTAAATTTTGAAATACTGACCTCCAAGACCACATTTGCACCGTTCATAAGATTTTCTACTGTATTCGATTAGAACCAAAACTCCTCAAACTTCAAAAGCGATTTCTCACGCTGAAAATCTGCGAGGACTTCACTCTTTTGCTATGGATTTAAACTCTCTAGAATTGAACCATTTTCAACAAAGGTTGCTCTTGCAAGAGCATTTCAGACCCACAAATTTGGGCAGATAGTCCTGTGCGCTCCAAGCCCCGTCTTGAATGTTCTTTTTTGCCTGTCTGGTCCACGGCCTGCGGCTCCGTGTTGCTTAGAAGTGAAAACAAAGCATGTTGATGGAAGTCGCCACTATCTCTTGTTGCTTGAAACATGCGAAAAACTAATAAAATTATTTTCAGTGAATAATCATTTATTTTTTTCTCTTCCAGATATGCACTAAGGTTCACCCTCATACTTACCTCTCTCTCTCTGTAACTCTAACTTTCCAATTGATAGTGTTGTTATCCCTAAAATTGTTACTACGAGATCCGACTATTACGTTAAGTTGTTACTTTGTTGACAGTATTCTTAAGAATAGCATCGAAAATACTCAAAAAACGTAAAATTTGAGCTCGTTTCTGCTCGCTAACCAGCTAGAGACGTGCGCGTTCGGAGTGATTTTTGTTTATTGGATAAAAAAGGAGTAAATTCTTGATGTGAAGTGATCTGAGTGAACAGTACATGGTGTGGACTTTTGATGAATCTTGGACTTCGAACATCTCGTTAGTAACCTGAACTTTGGTGATGCAACTTTCAAGTGCTGAAAATCACGTTGTTCTCGTCTAAAATGTTTGACGATGATGAAGCCGCCGACTCGACGACAGCCTGCTAAAGCCTCCACTTCCAGGCCGTTGCCTTGAAGACCTGATCTCATTGAGCGTCCGGCTACCATGTAACCCACTCAACTTACTGGCTAACAAGATCATCCATCGAACCCCTCTACTCACTTTCCCCTCCGTATCAAGTGAGTTTTGTACCTTCTTATTGTTGCTCTCTTATTTCAGCCCTCTAACTGAGGGCTTGTCTCCCTGTGTGGTTTGAGGAGAGAGACAGGGGTTTAAATTTAAATGTATACTACTACGAAGACAGGTGGGTTGTGCGTGTAAATTCCCACAGAATGGAAGTTTGCTAGAGACTGACATTGATTGTTGTTTGCAAAATCAATTTACCTACTATTCAACTCGTAGTAGTTGTGTAATTGTTATTGTACTCAACAATTCTAGCTTACATCATTACTTGGATTCAAGCCAGGTGTATTTTTCTTAATTCATAGGTAACAAGAAGATACAACACAAATTAAATGGCTTTAGTTAATGATGTATGTTCAAAAATTCGTATTTATAAAGCATCACACAGTAAATTCAATGAAACTATCAGAATTCTGATATCCTGTGTACTTAAAAATTCAAGTAAAGAGGTAAGAAAGGGTAATATTGATGTTCAAGATACATTATTCGAACCACATTTTCGAATTTAGCGTAATTTCGAATGTTTCCAGAAGTTCTGAAATGTACTCGAAACTACGCGTTAAACATATTCAACGTATAAACTAGAAAGTGTGTTATTACTAATGCCATCACTGTACTGGGAATTTCACACCCCTAAAGGAAAACTAATCAAATCAGTGAAGAGCTTCAACATTTCTGATCAAATTCAAGTACGAGTATCTTGGACTTCAATTTTAAAGCAGATTATATCTCGTAAGTCCACACAAGCTGTGAAACTGTCGCCGGTCGTCTTCGGAAATTAACATAAAGAACAGCTAAAAAAATATTTTGGGAAATTATATGAACGACCACACACAGTCTCTGAGAACTGGATTTCAACTTTCATTTTGATAAGTTTCCTCTATCATTGAGAAATTATTCAAATTTTATCAGCTCTATCGTGTCATTCCTCATTAAAGCTCTCTTTAGATGATACTCGCACTTCGTTTAATAGACGCTCTTCAACCATGTTTCGTTCGCCAAGGTCGAGAAGCTGCATCCAAAACGCAGCCTTGAAGAACAAATTACTCGCGAATGTTTGAGAAGCGTTGCCCTTGGAATGGAGCGGTGGCAGTAGAGTAACATTACCCGACGACCCTCAGCCCCAAGCGGTCATTCATTTTCATGTTTGAGGAGCCGTCGAGGACAATGACTGATGGAAGACTGGGCGCCTTTGGTGGGGAGGTACTGAACGAAGTGTGGAATTAGTCCCTAGCTCCACGACATCCTCCAAACTTGGTCGACCCTACCGACCATATCTTGTACGCTGGACAGTAACTCAGGTTTTAGAAAATGTTTCTTGAAATATCCCAACGGCTGCTCGTTGGATCATATATATGCCCGGGAAACTATTCTGATTGCCTTGGTCTTGCAACGTTCAACTCGATACCTAATGGCCTCGAAGTTACACAAACTTCAAGTGTGAATTAGGCTGAGAGGGAAAGTTGTAGCTATTACGCACATACGCTTCTCGCCCTCTCTCTCCTCTCCGCCAACGTGTGACACACTTTTGCTTTTGTAGCCAAACGGTTAAGGTCATTTTATTTCTATTTATTTAATTGTCTTTAATTTAGAAATATTAGGTTGTACGAAATAAATGACTAGTCACAGAAGGTTTTGTAATTCTTGCTCAGGTGGCTCGAAAACTTGCTTGAGGAGGAAGGGTTTCGAATTTATGACACTGAATGCAGAGCAAGCTGCTTGCTCCGTTAAGTTTAAAGAGCATCTCACAACGGCAAAATGAAAGTCACTAACCCTCGAGCTGTTGTCTTTCTGAAGCCTCGTCTTCTTTCTGTACTTGCTACAAGCAGCAAAACTTGGCCCACGAACTGCTGATTTATCAATTGCTGACACCGTGCTGGGCTTTCAGATTGCTTACCAGTTCCATGCTGAAGACATGTGAACCGCTTACCAGATTTCTGACGAGACACATTTAAATCATTCTTACTTAATTTTTCAGTTTGATATGAGTTTCTTGAACAATATAAAGAACAGGTATCAGTTTCAGGAGAGCTTAATCATAAGTTTCAAGATTGTTTGTAGTTCTTGAAACAGAGTGTCGGAGAAAAAATAGTCTCGTATGAAATTACTCTTCTCATTAGGATTCAAAATTGTACATAGTTCATGAACTATAATAAAAGTCTGGCATTTGAGATGCTTTGCTATTAAATGGAATAACATTCTGGCTTGTGATGATAATTCTTCAAAGATTCAAGAACACAAGAGAACATATCTGCTGTCAACAAGGTCTTCTACCAGCCAAAAACCTTATTGTCTTCAACCCATTCGCTAACGTCGTTTCATATGTATGCGAACCTAACGAGCGGGACGTGCACGAGGTTTTCAGATATGAGTCTTTTTATGGTTTACCTTGAGTTACCTGCGTCCGTAGTGAGGCAGTGGTATCCAGGTCCTGCAGCCTCGAAGGCTGGCTTGCGCGCTGAGCTGATGGAAGTCTCAAGTATCACCTGAATCTCGTCACCTGTACACTGATGACTTATTAACACGTTGACTCCGATTGCCTGATTGGTGCAAAAACTTCACTTTGTACGCATAGTCACTAGATGGATCTGAAAAAATTACAGAACCTAACCTAAGTGGTACACATACGTACCACTTCGGAGTCAACGTGTTAAGCTGTGAGTAAGACTACTCCTACAATAGTGTTAACCTGCATTAGCCATTTTTCTTTATTTTTCACTATGAGAATCATACTAATGTACGCGTTTGTTTTGGAGACGTAGTTAGCAAGTACCTTTCAGATACTGCTCTCGCACTGCGCCAATAAGACTCCTTAATTAACATGGGTCTCATGATAGGGAGTTAAGGGATGTTCCGCCCCTTTTGATAATTTTGATTGAGAAGGCAGTGGTTCAGATGTATGTACGGTGTGGAGGCAAAACTAGCTTAAAGTTCTTTTTATGGCTTTCTCAGGTAAAAATTTTTATTTCAGTCGGTAGAAATCAGTTTATCACGGTCTTCGTACTACATCTCCCGCATAGAAGTAAAGGGCTGTAAAACTGTGCTCCCACCGCACATTCTTTTGGAGAGAAATCGAGAAGAATTTGCAACGAGCTGCACTACACCAGCTGCATTGGCACGAGCTGCACTACAGGAGCTGCACTGGCACGAGCTGGACTGGCACGAGCTGGACTGGCACGAGCTGGACTGGCACGAGCTGGACTGGCACGAGCTGGACTGGCACGAGCTGGACTGGCACGAGCTGGACTACACGAGCTGGACTGGCACGAGTTGCACTACACGAGCTGGACTGGCACGAGTTGCACTACACGAGCTGCACTAGTCTAGCAGGGGCTGCATATTCAGCCGTATACCTCACCTCTCCAGCGCTCACGTGCTACACAAGAGTACAGTAGTGTTCATAGCATCGTAGCTGTCGGTCCCAAGTAGGGCACCGCCTTCCAGGGGAGGAGGTGTCGCTAGAGGGCACTGCTCGCTATTGGTATTCTGAAGCACTCTCTGTTGGCACGGCACCAAAATTCTGAATTGCGTGTATACCGAGTGTTCTGTATTTCTGCGCTCACACAAGTGCGCACGCCGCTCTGAAGGGCAGCCATTGTTTGACAATATCTCCAGTAGAAGAATGATAGTTTTATTCAGGCCGTGTTTCAATGGGAGGTTTGTGCGCTGGGTGCATTGTCGCTGCACGCCCAATTCTGAACCAGACAGAGCAGTACAGCAGCGTCGAGACTGAAAGAGTAACCTCTCAGAGATTTGAGGGTACTTACAGCTCATATCGTGGTGCAAGTGTACGACGGCTTTACCTGCTCTGCCTATTTGCTTGCCTGCCTGCTCGGCTTTCATGCCCTGCCTGCCGTGCTCTGGCTCTGGTTGAGTAGGTGCCCGTTTGAAGCCTTCTAAATATTAATGATTATATTAAAAGAATGCTATAAGAACCTATCATTCCAGATATTTCGAGTCAAACTGCATTCGCAAATTTCGAGTCAAACTGCACCTCATCACTCATTTTCCTCTCTAACATAGCTTTTATATGTACACAAAGTCGCTTAAACGTCATCACACGTAGAAGAAACTATCGATTTGAACAAATAATTTCAAATTATGAAGTTGATTCTTTTCATTGTTTTCGTGTTGACTCGCAGAGGCATCGCACCACCACGTACGAGTCGCCTTCTGAAAATTGCATTGTCCAGTGAACCACAGTCGCGCGTCTCTAAGGGATGCACGTTGATATCCATCTCCCCATGCCAGGATATTAACCTGATCTCACTATTGAAATTTTTCGAAAATGAACTGAAATGTACAACAAACTTGTTCACTAAAAATAGGACAATATTTGTTACCGTTTGTCTACCCATCATGGGCCGCTGCCCTAACTTCTTATCAATTGAAATAAAACTGTAAAGCTCATAAAATATTCTTGTGTGAAGATTACTCATTCTATTAAGAAAACTTATTTCTAAGTTACTGAAACAGCCCGAGCACGCAAATTTTGATGGTCAGGGACTGCCTCACTCGTCGAGCACAGCCTTCCATCGATCCTTCATTGATTTCAAATGATCTCGCTACGGGCTTTCAACGACCGTATTTTTGAAATTATCTTAACGCGTGCAAGTTTGGAGCGCCGTGCACTACAGCGTTCCAATTCAAGTTTCCACATGTAGTGCAGCGCAGCAGTCAGTGCGTGGCAGGAGTACGTGCATGAGAGAAATGACTGTACATTTCGTGCATCTTCTCTTGGGGTATTTGATTATGTTACTTTCTGTTGATTTCTTAATTGATAGTTGAATCTGATTATCCTAATGGTCCAACTTCCCAGCAGCGTCTGGTTGTGCTTGTTTTACCTTCCTCTCACCCTGCAATGCAACGTGCGAGTTAGTCTTTGAGGAGTTAGAACGAATTTTTATTCAAATTAGAATCTACATATAATATCAGGTGGTAGTACGTATAAGGACGTGTAGGCAGGGAGAATGGAAGGAGATGTAAACAATAAAGGAATCTTGAGATATCAAACTCTAGCAGCTGTACACGAGACGTAGTCAGCTTCAGTCGCTGTATACGAGACGTTGTCAGCTTCAGTAGCTGTACACGAAACGTTGTCAGCTTCAGTAGCTGTACACGAGACGTTGTCAGCTTCAGTCGCTGTACACGAGACGTTGTCAGCTTCAGTCGCTGTACACGAGACGTTGTCAGCTTCAGTCGCTGTACACGAGACGTTGTCAGCTTCAGTCGCTGTACACGAGACACAGTTAGCTGTCAGCACAACATGTCAGCAGTGGGCAGCAACACCTGGCTTTGGGTGTGGCAGGTTCACCTCAACACCTGGTGTGTAGCCTGCGATCAGGGCGTTCCCGTGCTGCTGTCTGGTGAACATCTCATTGTAAACAATATGTATCATGTACTGTATGGACTGCACGGAGTGTGCTGCACAGTGTAAGAGAACACAAAATGTACTTCTACCAGTACTTTATCTTAAAGAACAACGCTTGGGACGGACGTATTTTACAACACATTTGTGTCACGTAGTGTACTAAGGTGCTTTGTGTATAAGGCCAACCACGCCGTGCGATGCAAGCTTATTTTAGAGGAAAGTTGTATGAGCCAATAAGTTCATTAGCTAAAATTGTGTGGACTACAGTGGTTGCATCACTGCTATCAACCGACAAGTAGTCAATACAACATTAAATATTTCATGATATATCGCGCGTGCTTTCTGACGGGCGTCGTACAACCTCACCAGGAGGGTTTTGTGAGGGCCCTTCTGGTGTGCGTAGGGCCGCACAGTTTGCGTTTTATTTGTGAAGGTATGTACAGAACTGGTCAAAAGAATTAGGACAAGACTTGTTTGACATTTATCGCATGTACATAGTACATAAGTGAAAAAATAATACTCCCTCCGGTCGGAAATATTTGCCACGCAAGGGTAAAACTCTCCGCGTTTTAGTGTCTTTTTACGAACTTCTGTTTTGAGTACAGTAGATGATCGTGTGCGGTGTGTTGAACACAAATTTTAATCTTTAATCAATAATATGGTAAAGGTTACTACAATTTTGTATTTTTCCTTTTCACATATTTAAAAGTTCTTAAATTACCCGCAGGATGTGGCACACTATTAAAATTCAGCAAGGCAATGCTCGACCAAACATACATTCAACTGATCCCTTATTTAAGAAAGCGTCGGAAAAATTAGGTTTGAATTGAAATTGTTGAGCAGCCTCCAAACAGTCTAGACCTGAATGTATTTGACCTCGGCTATTTCAATCTAATCCAATCCCTTCAACATCAAAAAGCACCACGTAACGTTGATAAAATAACTGAAACAGTGACAGATAGCTTTTAGGAACTACAGAGAGATCAACATTGAACAACATTTTCCTTACTTTACAGCAGTCAATGGAACAGATTATTTAGGCTGACGGTGGCAAAAATTACAGGCTTCAACATCTGTTGAAAGTACAACTCGAAAGAGTAGGAATTCTTCCAAATTCAATTCAGATCTCAGAAATATTGAAGAATAAATTAACAAGTATTGAGTAAATATAGTGGCAAATATGTTTCTTCTGTTGATTCATTATCAATTTCATGCATTGAATTACAATGAAGAGTTTTTCTTTTGTTATTTATCTTATTAAAAATGTTATTCATTGATGTTTACACATTTTTAACTTAATGTACGGAATTAGAGAATAAAGTTCATCATTTTCTTACAACCAATAGTTTTGCAAGTATCCTTTCTAAAAGGTTTATTATCGTTTTAGAACAAATACTTCCGACCGACTTCAATATTGATAAAGACCATTTATTTCCGACTGAAGGGAGTATCGATGATGAAACCTAAACACTAGATTCTATGAATGTTAGTACATAGATTTCTAACAACAAAACAAATAAATAGCGACAATATTCAAAAGGGTCGCAAAAGTGCCAAGCGTTATATAGTAATTATTGTTGTAAAATAATTATCTAGAAAATATTGTTGTACCATACCAACATTTTTTCATTATAGTTTACAGGTTTCATAATTGATATTACCTCTTCTTACTTACTTGTCCTGATACCTTCAAACCTGTACTGTATAAATCATGTCTGTGGTTCACGTAGAAGCCTTAACATGGCAGGTTTCACGAACCAGGTTTCACGTAGCAGGTTTTACGAGCCATAAGATTTTCTGTCACTAGTTATCTGCTCGGTAGGATTCTTTGCATGAGCTCGTAAGTTCAAACTTTGGCTAATGAAATCTCTGTTGCGTCAGGAGGGCATTAATATTATTTTATGAGACTGCGACTCTTTTCCTATCGGGTAAATTCATTGGAAAATAAGCAATGAAATCAAGCAAGCAAACCATATTTATTCAGCAGCCAGTTTTGATGTAACTGTCATAACGTCGCTGAGTACACATTAAGTATTTGAACATAAAGCGCTCGCTGAGCCTTCTGGAGGAGGGGGGGCATAGCGGCAACTACGGAGCGATCGATGGCACTCCGCCTGTGCTCGGGTGCTGGCATGCCGTGCCTCCACCCGCGCATGGCTGTACGGGGGGCACTAACGGGTAGGTGAGGGCTGGGAGCAGGGACGGGCTGGCACTAATGTTAACGTCAATAGTGACACCAGTGCTCCAGCAGCTTGCTGCTGAGAGCAATAGTAATGCTGCTACGTACTAACAGTTGCACACCGTTGCATGCAGTATTTGGAAGCTGAGGTGAAATAGCTGTAGCTGTCCACACTTCGCTATTTTACGGTGATGGCATCGTTTCTGAAAGGCTCTCTAGTTTTGGGGCAGGTACGAGGGAGATGCAGACGGGGAAGTAGTATTGGTGCTGCCGTAATATCTAGGGGGAAATTACGGTTGTAGTCAGAATACTTAGTATCACTGGCGTTATCATGGTACCTAATGAGCCGCTGTGACCATAGTCATGCCGCCACCACCACCAGCTGTACCTTTAGTCATGCCACCACTAGCAGCTGTTTCTCGTTAACTGTATTTTGAAGACATATCTTGCATAAGTCTACACTGATACTGGAAACAGTTACAGCCTGTTACACATGATGGCCCTCAATCTTCATGGCATAGCCCCGGGGATATTCACGGCTAATAAACGGTTTAATGAAGCATTTTTACGATCCTATTTCAATGACATTTTTACGTGCATCAAATGGCTCTGAAGTATCCTGAAAATTACTGCATGACGTACAGCACAAACGGCTGAGCAAAATAAAAGAGGAAATGCACCGCTTAAGAAAAGTGTCAAAAATTCCACAGGCCTTCAATTCATCACGTGAACGCTGGGTGGGAGGGATGGGTTTGGGGAGTCAGTATCAGGGTCTGGAAGTCTTAATGTGCGTTAGTGTGGGGGTGGGTGGAGGAGGCTGTATGAGTAACAGGTTTACAGAGAGCGCGTGCGTCTGCTGATGTGTGTTACAATGATGTTCACCGGAATGAAACTCGAGCCTAAAAAGAGTTTTCATGTTACTTGACATTGCTGAATACAAAGCAAAAATTCTACCTAAACAAAGTAAGGCCTACCGATATATCTAATTTAAATCTTACAAAACATATTGAAATTATCAATATGAACATCCTTAATTAAATTTATTTTGTTCAAGTTTGTTTGTGAGTTCTTCAGATAAAATCTTTATAAGCTCGTAATCCAAGTTCAAATACGCGATTGCGTCTGACTTGTGTGATTGAGCCTCGTAGCTCTACCACTCTTGAACGAGATAGACATGAGGACTCGGTTGCTGGCATCAGAGGCGCTGGACAGGCACACCTGCGCAGGTGCCCATATCGTAGGAGTGTTACGTGCAGTCGGACCTTCCGTCACTTGGCAGCAGCTCTTCCGTCCGGCAGCCAAGTCGACGGTCAACAAAACATGCAATGGATGCAAAATTATCACCTGATCCGAGATGTGGACAGCTGACTCATCCGATTCTCGCTAAGTCTTGAGGATAAATAATATTTTTATGCTGCAAGTGCGACCAATGAAATTAACGATAACTCCACATGCGAGCTTTAACTCCATTTGAAGGGGCTGCAACATTCGAACTCGACTTTAGGCTGATTCATAGCTTCAGCTCAATTCTGAACTCAATCCCCATTCTTTACCTCAGCTTAATTCCTGACTTCAGTCTAATTCTCTACTATAATTCCCGCACCGTAATTTAGCTCACATGGGCAATACGAGCGGCCTCACTCCGGGGACGGCCTTCAAGTTCGAGGTCTCGACTGCCTGCGGCTGTTGGGCCTCGCTGGTGTGAAGTGCTCAGACGCCTCAGCCCTCATTGTGATCGCCGTCCTGCACTTCGAGCAATCTGGAGTGTTGGCCATCTCTTTCCGGGCCTTTATTGAGGCTGGTAGCCCCACCCTTTCACTTTAATCGATCAGCCTATTTTGGCCTAGTGGGTCCTCCGGAGGTCACGCCTCTGTGACGTGCCAGCCAGCAACTGATGTGTACCACCGCATGTTTTCATTAAACTTCACGAAAAGTTTTAAGAAAACTCAGTTCATTTACTTTGCTCGGTCTCTTTGGTGTGTTGATCCGCTGTTCACCCGAGGAAAGTTACTGCGCTAGAGTAAACTGTGTTCTCTAGATCGCTGAAATTATTTTTTTTCAGTCTTCATTTTGTTAAAGTGATATTTCCGCCTTATTGACCAGAAAACTATTTCCAAAGGAAAACTTCTTGACAAGGTCTGAACACTTGCAGCAGAAAAACCCTCTGCTCAGCCAGAGATAGACGCTGACGGTGTCAGTTCGTTCATAGTATGTAATCGTCATTAATGTAATTCTTATTCAAAAATAATTAACCTTGCAGAGAATCTTTAGTACCCTTCCCATAATACAGATTCTTTTATTATACACATCTAAGAGGATTCACTTAGTGATAGAGCCAAACAGGAGCTCATTTCATTCGAAGTTATTTTGTTTTCAGAGTACATTTTTAAGGGCCATTTTCCTCTCAACTTTTGCATGTACTTGTTTTGAGAGAAGTTATGCAAAAAATTATAGTTCTTGTTAGTTTCTAGTTCAGGACTTAATAATTGTTTCATAACAAAAGCTCGAATTGATAAGTTTCAATGACCTGCTATCAAACGAAATATCGTTCAAGCCTTCACGAATGACAGCGACCCTCGAAGCGGCAACTCAGTCTGCAACCTATTTCTGTGGATATCCAGCCAGCGTTCACTTTAGACGTTTTCTCTGGTACAAGAAAAATGTTAGATTGTATTTAAAAACTTTCTAAGCATATTTAGATTGATGTTCATTCTGTCTTGCAGTCCATTGATGCTACATTGGAGAATATTGCCACAGATTGTGAGTGAAACATTAACCTCCCTTTTGATTTCATTATTTTCTTCATAAGATATAGACTTGCGCAATATTTTTTTATTGCCAATCGCTAACAACTGTTGATAATAAATTTACCGATCAAAACCCGGCTTGAAGAACTTTTTCAATACCTTCTTGTGCTGCCTGTCTAGGTTCTCCTTGAGAGTATCTCGCTGATGCTGCTGATGTCATAGCTCTAATGGAAAAATTGCTCATGGAATCATAAAATAAGTTGCCTGAAATTTAACGATGATAAAATTCAAAAACATCGACACAAACAGAACGTGTATACGCTTTGCTTCACGCTGAAGAGGAATTGATAACCACCTGCTATGCACTATTTTTATTATCAAAACTGTTTGAAGTTTTCATGGTATTATATTTTAGAGGTGACGAAAGAGTGCAGGCTGTTTTCGGAGTAATTTTCAGTTGGACTTTAATATAACATGTGTACGATGAACCAATCTTTCCACGGCTGCTTTCGCTTCGATATCCTGCACTTTCATGGGTGGATCAACGAATCAACCTGGCAGACTGTAAATCAATTTTCAGCAAGCCTGTTTGTAACGCTTTGTCATGAACCATGTCTCTTGCTGATCATTTATGGGGTGTGATACTTCATTAGAAGAATTTCAAGGTACTGGTCTGACATGAATTACGGTTTCCATTAGGCCCAAAGTTTGAACAAACCTAATAAACATTAACAAGTATTCAGAGATTAGGAACCACGCCTCCAGCCGTAACCTTCAAGAAAAGTTGCGCTCTCCCAACGCTTGTATACAGATCTTTGTATTCCCGCTGGTAAACTCTGTCTTGTCGAATCCTAGCTAAGAGCACGCATCCTCACATGCGTCTGAAAATTATATGTTCTTATATGTGTTCAACTGAAAGAATGCCCCTTCACACACACCTAACTTGAAGAACAGTTCCTAGATGTGTAGAACTGAAAGTCTAAGTCCTTTCTCATGTTTGTCAAAATGCAAGCACGTGACCTAACAAAACATTAAGTGGAAGTTGTTGTTTTTGTCATTTTTGAGAGAGGCCGGGCATATGATGGCCACAGATCCGTTCGATGGTCGCCACTACTCCTAGTAAGACGGAGGCCTCTATTAAGGCTATTCCTTTGATGACTGTCGTCACCGGTATCGGGTCCAATGACAAAAAAAAATTCATTCGTCCAGGTTGGATCGAAGAAATCGATAGATGGAAGTTAGACAGGATGTGCTTGTCTGGTTCTTGTGAGGAAAAATTGGCAACTTCCAGATTTAAAGAAACCTCATCGACAACTGCCGAAAACATCTGTGTCAGATCTTCTGTGACTTAGGCCTTTTATTTTTTAAGGGAGTACGACTCAGCAGTATTAAAGTCTCTGGAGATATTTTAATCAATGTTGACTGCAAGGCGATACATATTATATGATTTAACTTTTTATATTTCATGGTATTGCAAAAATGTAAAATATATTTTGATATGAATGTGCCTCACATAGTGTTGCCTACAAAAGTACACGGTTGATGAAGCTGTGTGTGGTCTCAACTCTGCCAATATCTAAACCTGATAGCAGCCATCCTGACAGCATCCTGATCCACCTCCTACTTTTCTCGATTCCCTCTCTCCTTTGATACTCCTACCTTTTATTTTTTTGTATTGTGAGGTTCAACAAAAAATACGTTTATTTTTGTCTGTAGTACATATTAACGTATATAAACTTTCGTATCATGCTCTAAGTCTGTCTCTATTCATGTACTCTAGCCTGTGCATGGTAGCGGCGAGCTGCTCACACCTCGCAATAAACCATCGCCTCTGATGTGATAGTGATATCACATCGCCTCTGAAGTGATAGTCACCAGCACGCTCTGTTCCCAACACCCACTCATACAGACGTGTCAAGGATTCCCATACTTCTATCAAGTGCATTCGAACGATCTGACTGTTCCAGTTGCCGGCACTTTGAAACGCCTCCGTTGAGCGATGAAACGAACGTTTATCTTCCAACGATTTTTTGGGATTAAATTTAATACTCAGTGGTACAATGACCGGCTTTCTGAGCAAAAATGCAGTGGCCAAGCCTTAATAATATGCATTCATTTTTATACCCGGTTAGGTATAGAGAAACTTGTGCGCACGATTTGATATATTTGATATATTCAGTAAACACTTCTGCCTGGGGTTTCCAAAATGAAAGGAAGAATGTCAAGTCCTTTTTTAGTATTGAAACTTAAACGTAGGTAATGACACACGTCAAGCCTTAACTTCATGAAGTTTGTGCGATATTGATTGTGCTCGTCTACGTTGCATACAGGCAATACGCTGCAAAAGAAATGGGCTCTCAAAACAAAGGCTGAAACTCCTGTCTCTTTTGCCTGCAAAATGCCAAGGTACGGCCGTCTTCTAATTCATGCGCCCTTAACCTTTGTATACTGACCTTCAAATCGATGTGGACATAGATGCGACCTTTGGTACAAAGACTCTATTGTGGCTCACTGGACCGTCATCGAAAGCGGACTACTTTTGTGAGTGTTTATGACTGGGATGTCCTGCACAGTTGATGGTAATAGCTGCTCAAGTTCGTTTGATTGTTGAGGCGCACACTGAGATAAAGAAAATAGTGATACGAACTAAGTTTGCTAAGATACTTAGTATCTAAACCGAAAACTTCATTGTTATTTAGTGTTGCAGCACCATATACAGCAGCACCGAACACAGCAGCACCCAACACAACAACACCGAACACAGCAGCACCGAACACAGCAGCATCGAACACAGCAGCACCGAAC
>VCRD01002402.1:4842-21635 GCA_006783055.1 Trinorchestia longiramus | reverse complement strand
GACTGCTGTACTGTACCGACTGCTGTACTGTACCGACTGCTGTACTGTACCGACAGATTGTACTGTACCGACAGATTGTACTGTACAGGCTGTACCGTACTGACAGTTAGCCGCCTCTGGACCTACCAATCCAGTACAGTATAAAGAGTTTGGTGTCCTGGATTGGTAGCAGGCAGCACTGCTGGCGTTCCAGGAATTGAAGTAGAATACAGTACTGAGATATGGCTGGTAACCAATAACACTTACAGTTCTTGTGAAACGAAACTGTAAAAATTGTTACAATATAAATCAATTTATCTATCATTAAGATTTTTTAATCAAGTACACAAAGAACTGAAAATGAGAAACCATGTAAGGAAATATACAGGAGCTCTTCCAGTAACCAGCTCAACCCACTTTTTAAATTGATCTCCATGCTGAGTGGGACTTACGGATGCAGGGTTTAGCGCTGCAGGACTTACAGCTGTAAGATCTACGGCTGCAGAGCTCAGGGCTACTGATCTTACATCCAAGTCTCATGAATTTCACTTCCCAGTCTCGTGAATGCGCGTCTCTGCCGTCTCGTGAGCCGACGGCTCACTGCAGCTTGTGAGACGCAGCTCCCTCAGTCCGAGTTAGCCTTTGCGTGTCTCTGCGACGACTTCCTTCTGCTTCCTCGCATTGATCTGCGGATGAAGTCAAGAAATCTGCGTTCGAGTAACTTTAGTGCTATTAGTGGCTGCCAGTGATCCCTAGTGACCACGAGTAGCCCCCAGTGACACCCTGTGACCTACAGTTGCCCCCCCAGTGGCTCTTTGAGGTGAACTTGTAATCAATCTGTAATCCCTTCTGGCTCTCAGTGATCTTTCGTCAGTCTCTTATTTTTATTCTTCACAAAATCTGCCATTGCTCGTGTTCTTCTTTGCATAAGTACAACTTCTGGGTATCTATCATACAAGATGGATCCAGAGAAGGTTATTCTCGCATTCTTTTTGTATCTTTTTCATCGCTTTTCCCACCGTTGATCTTCAGAGCAAAAACAAAAACGGGAGACAAACAAACACAGAAATTGATAAATTATTACCTCTGCTTGCGTCTGTATATGAATATCATTTTAACAGGCTCTAGGAGGTACACGATAACACTAGTAGGTACAGACTGTGAACGTGTTATACAAACCTGGGAGTTATTTTTGTTATCGTCTCTTTTGCCTTGTGCATCAAGTGGATCTTTGAGCTTACCACATCCACCACCTCCATGTGAGGGTGTTGTAAAGCTCACCACCAACACCACCTCCATGTGAGGGTGTTGTAAAGCTCACCACCAACACCACCTCCATGTGAGGGTGTTGTAAGGCTCACCACCTACACCACCTCCATGTGAGGGTGTTGTAAGACTCACCACCAACACCACCTCCATGTGAGGGTGTTGTAAGGCTCACCACCAACACCACCTCCATGTGAGGGTGTTTTAATACTCACCACCTCCATGTGAAGGGCTGATATTCATCAACCAGGTTCCTCTAACCAAGCTTACTGCACGGTTAGAGGACAAAACAGCAGCTGCAGATCCTACTATGTTTGTTCTGGTGATCAGAAGCTGGCACAGTAACCCTCTGGTCCTGAGAGACAACACCCTTCCGGCCCTCCTCCAGCTCTTCGCTCTCTTAGTCGTGTTGCATTCTGATTGCTCCCTCTCATTTTCCCTCTGTCTTGCTTCATTTACTGCCTCTTTTATCATCTCCACAGCAAAGTCTCTTAAGATGCAGTTATAGAAAATATATTGAAGTCAAAGGCTTACTACCATTGCAATAGAGAGTGGTGACAAGGCGTGCTGTACAGGATAGAAATTCTATAGCATAACAGAAAACAGCGATCTTGTACCTGCCATTGAACTAGGATTCTATAGAGGTACTCAGGGCCCCATTTTATTGCACTACAGGATTTCATAATGAATTTTCATTTCTTAAAAAATGTTCTATACAACACCATTGGAAGGCGAGCGGTACTGATTTTTCAATACGAGGTAACGTGTATGTGTGAGTGAAATTAACTAACAAATATCATTGCAGGTCGTCAATTTCGGCCGTACGTACAGGTCTGGCCTTTGTGTACAGTACGTACAATGTTATGTAAACCTCATGTGTATAACAAGTTGATATACGGTTCAACATTTGTGTTTTATTGTTCCAGGTATGACACTGCGAAGCTGCAGCGACGTGCAGCAGCAGCAGCAGAAGCAGCAGAAGAAAAAGCAGTAGACGCCATGAGAGAAGTGCTCACAGCTCGAGCTGTGGTCGCTAGGTGCCGGAGGAAGCGATGGCACGGGCCCCAGCAGGCCCTTGGCATGCTGGTAGTCCTGCTGGGAGTCGTGCTCGTGTGCCTACTCGTGCAAGACCCTCTTCCCGCTGAACACGTGCAATACAGACCCAGAATAAGTCGGTCGCTTCTGCAGAACTCCATTCCGTTCGACCTCCCCACCAATGAGACTCCTCAAGCAGGCAACGATAACGAAACGGAGCCTGCGAGCGACCCTCTCTTCCCCCCTGAACTCTTCACGGAGGAGCAGCTCGCAAATGGAGCCATCTTCCTGCACGTGCTTGGCATGATCTACATGTTCGTAGCACTTGCCATGGTGTGTGACGAGTTCTTCGTGCCGGCCCTGGATGTCATCATCGAGAAGCTCGGAATCTCCGAGGATGTGGCCGGGGCAACCTTTATGGCTGCTGGTGGTTCAGCACCAGAACTTTTTACGTCAGTTATTGGCGTCTTCATAAGTTTTAATGACGTCGGTATTGGTACAATCGTCGGGTCTGCGGTATTTAATATCCTCTTCGTTATAGCGATGTGCGTGCTATTTTCGAGAACTGTTCTCGAGTTGACTTGGTGGCCCTTGTTCCGCGACGTGACTTTCTACAGCATAGCTCTACTTATGCTCGTCTACTTCTTCACTGACAGCCAAATCTACTGGTACGAGGCTCTCTCCATGTTCATCATCTACATTCTCTACTGCAGTTTCATGAAATTCAACGCAACGGTCGAGCATTTCGTCAAGAAGCACCTGAACAAAAATAAGGTGACCCGCGTTTGTTCGACTGATCAGCTTGTGCCCAACGTGAGTAGTGCAGCGGGCCGTACAGGGCTTCTGCTGCGGGGCTCAGCCACGCTCCTGTGCTGCACAGCTGCTTCTGCGTTGCACAGCAGCGTCTGTGTTACACAGCTGCGTCTGCGTTGCACAGCTGAATTGGTGTAGCACAGCTAAATCTGCTTTACACAACTGCGTCTTCCCTGTGTAGTTGCGCTTCATTGTTCACACCGACCATCTGCTTCATGCAATGGGATGTGGACACGAACTGGGCAGCAGTGCAAAAATGTGTCACACAGACTGTGTGGCTGAGCAAAATGTCACACAGACTGTGTGGCTGAGCAAAATGTGTCACACAGACTGGACGGTTGTGCAAAATGTGTCACACAGACTGGACGGTTGTGCCAAATGTGTCACACAGACTAGACGGCTGTGCCAAATGTGTCACACAGACTAGACGGCTGTGCCAAATGTGTCACACAGACTGGACGGCTGTGCCAAATGTGTCACATAGACTAGACGGCTGTGCCAAATGTGTCACACAGACTGGACGGCTGTGCCAAATGTGTCACACAGACTGGACGGCTGTGCCAAATGTGTCACACAGACTGGACGGCTGTGCCAAATGTGTCACACAGACTGGACTGTGCAAAATGCGTCACACAGACTTGACTGCTGTGTAAAATGTGTCATACAGATTGGGCTGTACAAAATGCGTCACACAGACCGGACTGCTGTGCAAAACAGAAGCGGCTTAAAGCTGCCTACAGCCACGTTGGTGCTGAGCCCTCAAAGTGCCTCTCACCGCCATGCCTCCAAGCTCACTTTAATGTCTTGTGTGTGGACTCGTTAGCTTCAGTCTTCTTATTCTTGATGGTTCCTGATGTCGAACACTAAACCAGCTGCACATTTAATGTGACTGAACTCCTGCTTCACGGGACAATATAAAAATTTTATTCCTGTTCTGATGGCCTAAATACTTTCCGGCCTCGCTCATAAGTAAGACAATTTCTCTTTAAACTCAAACGTCCATGAAACTAGAAGCTAAGCTTCAGTATAAATTAAAACTCTTTATCTAAGTATTTATTTGGTACCTCTGCAGTAAAAGTACGTCACTTTGTCTTATGCTCTGTCCATCCTCAAGTGCTGACATGATGGAGAGCTTTGGCGGTGTGAGTGCGCCTTAGTCTATGGAGGTGTGGTGGTAGTATGTAGTGTGGGGATAGTGTGTAGTGTGATGGTAGCGTGTAGTGTGGGGATAGTGTGTAGTGTGATGGTAGTGTGTAGTGTGGGGATAGTGTGTAGTGTGATGGTAGTGTGTAGTGTGATGGTAGTGTGTAATGTGATGGTAGTGTTTGTCGTGGGGATAGTGTTTGGTAGGGGGTAGTGTGTAGTGTGGTGTGGTGTTAGAATGTGAAGTGGAGTGACGGTAGTGCGTAGTTTGCTCGTGCACGGCATTGCGAGTGGTACTCCTGTTAGCATCAATTCAGTAGAATTCCTGTAAACTGGCACTCGCTGACCAAACTTTATATATATATATATATATATTCATTATTTTTTCTTCTTTAACTGCTTTAAGCAATTGATATTGATTTCCTTTTATGTCTATCGTGTCTATGAATTACTGCGGTTACTTGGGTAATATTAACCGGCAAATGCAAAGTCCCATAGGTGCCGGTTAAAAAAACTTCTACTGTAGCCTGTATATTTCTGTTGCTAATTGGCAGTTGGACAGTGATTGAAATGCGTCAGTGTGGTGCACGGGAATAGTTCAGTGGTTCTATGACTTCTGTGCGTATTACAGTAAAGTAAAATAGAAGTTTGGGCAACTTTTTGAGAGACTGTTCAAGACTTGCGCACTTGAACGACTCGTGTTCCTTAAAGAGCTTTCAAGCTGGGCCTATTTTTGCAAGCAAACATCATTTTAATGGCGAAAATCGTTCATTATAGCTTCTGGCGAGAATGAACGTGTAAACAAGGCTTGAGCTTCCCTTTATATTCTTACAAGTAATGTTCTCATATTTAAAATTCAAGTTATCTTATCGTATCGTATATGTAGTGTCCTAGCAAGGCATGTCATTGTGTCATATGTTACTTATTTAATTTATTTGCATTATAAATTCACGCCTTTGAGTTGGTTACCTTGCTCCCGTTCCTCGGCAGAGATGCTAGGCCAGTCCACAGCGTTGATCATAAGCTAACGATGGTCTGTGAGAGTGCAGTGAGCAGCTTTTCGTTTCCCGCTACGCCACTTGATGTACTCTGTCGTGCCAACGTTTGCATGTACGCTTATATAGGTAGGCTGACCTCAAATGCAGAGTTTACACAGACCAAGTTATTCATAGTAATGGAGCAGAACAAACAGAACCGCACGTAGTGGTTTATCTCAGTTATGTTCTTAGAAATCTTAGTTGGTTACTACCTCAAGCAAGAGCGAGACGCAGCACAAAATTTGTTACTCCAGCTTTAGAATGTTTACCATGATTGAATGAGATACTCTTAGATTACCATAATGACTACGTTATCTACGAAGGGGTTTCAAAAAGTAAGGTAACAAGAGTTCTGAGAGAACCTTTACTCACGAATACAGAGAAATACACAACATGCTGAGGTCTTTGTTCATATTAATTTTCCACATGGTCACCATGATTTTCGAAGCAATTGTTTCACTGGCACACCGTCCCTAACAAAGAAGAAATTGGCATTTAGGTCGTGGAGCCACTTCAAGACGGCGATCCCCAGCGAGAGCATGTCTTCTGGTAATCCAATTGTTTATGCACAATATTGAGTTCACTGCCAATGGAGATGTGGAATCCTGTGCTATCTTGATCTAACAAATGCGACGATCGGCTTGCATTGAAGCTTTCGTACTGCACACATCGTCATTCGTAGCTGATACGATTGGCCACCTCGATCTTTTCTTGTCTGCCACTTCTGTTTTTCCGTTATCGAATTCTGTGCACTAAATTTACACCTGTTTTGTGACATTACACTCGCTCTGTGCACTTCTATCAGTGGCCAATAAACTTTAGCTGGTAACATTTTCTTCAAAATTGAAAACCTTACCACACAGTTCACGTCAATCGCCGATCACGTTTTCGTCAATGTCTTTATCTTCTACCTGAAACTTTGGCGCGCTACCACACAACTAGTCACATCTACCGGTGGCGTTCAGCTAATGTTATCGTCTCATCTATCCAGACAAGAAATTTAATTTGCACAGCTAATTTTTACACCTGTCAGAACTCTTGTTATCTCTTACTTGTTGAAATTTCACCTATCATTTCTACTGACGGAAATACAAGAAGCATGAGCTTTCTTTGAGTGTCCCTGCCGTGTCTGAGATGCCTTACTGAACCTTCCTTTGACTGGAGTGTTGCTGTCCTCCCTCGTACTGGAGTGATGCCGTGTTCCTTCAGACTGGAGGTCATAAGCATCCTCTGACTGAACCTCCCACTGACAGGAGTGTTGCAGTTCACGGTGTGCTTCCCACTGATGAAACACTGGCTGTGTGGTTTTAGTTTAGTTCATTTTATATATAAGCCATGCTTCTATTATTCTTTTTAATGGTTCCCAATCCGAATTTTTTCGTCGGTTTACCGGAGATAATCATCGATTTGCGGTGATAATCATCGTTTATAGTAGGAACTTCCGACGATAGAAATAGTACCGGTTATTACCGGTAATTATAGGTATTTCCAGACGATGAAATGTTCGCCGACGATATTGACCGGTCTTTACAGTCTTATTCCTACCGTCATTCCAAGCATAGGGAAAAGACGATTAAATAATCTTTTTCAGATAATAATTACAAGTTTATCGT
Source organism: Trinorchestia longiramus (assembly GCA_006783055.1). Classification (NCBI taxonomy): domain Eukaryota; kingdom Metazoa; phylum Arthropoda; class Malacostraca; order Amphipoda; family Talitridae; genus Trinorchestia; species Trinorchestia longiramus. The sequence continues at coordinate 14,749 of VCRD01002402.1, read as the reverse complement.
AAGATATCATCGGTTTATCGTAAGAAAAGGCGATAATTACCGGTTAATGCTGACGAAAATTAGCGCCAGTCAGACGATAAAATCCGGATTGGGTTCCTCGAGAGATCTTCAACTTAATTTCTGGAAGGGCTTACTTCGCATATATTCTTTTATGCTAAACTTTGAGTGCCATTACGAAGTGTGAACGCGCTCTTATCTTGGTTTGTTTGTGTTGGTGCGTGAGTGTTTTTCGTTGGAAATCACTGCTTTGGAAGTGGTGCGATCATCAAGGACTTATTATTCTGGAAGAACTGATTGAGTTGAGGAGTCTAAGCCAAGTGACTGGACTGCATGGTCAAGCCACAATAGTCCAACGTTTATTACAATTTCAAGTTTAATATAATTAGCTCTATACTAGGGAAAATAAAAAATGAATCTCATACTTTGCTCTCTGTTATACTGAACAACTCATACCGTAGATTTAGCAGATTTTTTCTGCAATTGTTTTTCAATTGCACACTTGCTCCTCTGTCCATCCCGTTAGTTCCTGGTCCACGCCCACCTGTGAGAAGCAGGCACGCAACAAAACTTGTCCTGTCATCACTCAAATGACGGTAATATCATCACTCAAATGACGGTAATGTCATCACTCAAATGACGGTAATGTCATCACTCAAATGACGGTAATGTCATCACTCAAATGATGGTAATGTCATCACTCAAATGACGGTAATGTCATCACTCAAATGACGGTAATGTCATCACTCAAATGACGGTAATGGTATCACTCAAATGACGGCAATGCATCACTCAAATGACGGTAATGTCATCACTCAAATGACGGTAATGTCATCACTCAAATGACGGTAATGTCATCACTCAAATGACGGTAATGTCATCACTCAAATGACGGTAATGTCATCACTCAAATGACTAATGTCATCACTCAAATGACGGTAATGTCATCACTCAAATCACTAATGTCATCACTCAAATCACTAATGTCATCACTCATATGATATCATAACTCAAATAACGGTAACGCCATCACTCATATGACAGTAATGTCATCACTCAAACTGAATGTTTGAACAGGAAAGTGAAGTACAGTGCAGACTGCGATGCAAGGCGGTGCTGTGCCTGGAGATGTGGTGGCACACAGAAGCGCAGGGCACAGCCATGAGATCATGTACAGCTCAGGGTAGGGCGTAAAATTAACCCATTGCACGAGAATTCAGAAAAATTACGACAATGAAGACTTCACAGGGTCAACATAATAGTGTCTTGACATATATTTTCTGCTATTTCAAATTTTTGCTTCAAATAAGCATTTTTGTGATAAATAATCCAAATCATAACCTAATTATTGAACTTGTTGAAGTATTGTTCCAATATTCTAGTACTGGTGTGCAGAGGAAGTCTTGCTGACATAAGCAATTATTTTTTGTTAAAAGTTATGTCGCGTTCGATATTGATGTATTTTTCGAGGCAAGCAACAAATTTCACACCAAGCCTAACTTTTAATGCTCAAACTGAGATAAAGTTAAGTTTTTTCCATGCGCGACTACAGTTTACTGGTACAAAACGTTCAGGAGTGCAGGAGTGTGATTATAATCAAACGTCATGTTGAACCTCGGATCCACTTTGCCAGCGAGCAATACGAGCGCAGCAGGCGAGGTCGACTTAATGTCTCTTCCTTTTGATTGATGAGCTTGGTGGCCTGCTTCTGGTTTGTTTGTTTAAGCATCCTGTTTGAAGTCATGTAATCTCTTCTCAGTTAAACTTCTAAGACTAGTGACTCATAGTCTTCTGTCTGCCCCAGAGAGCAAGTTTTTTAGAAGCTTCCAATTTGGCAATTTCAATGTTTGGGCTCCTCAAAATCTATATATTAATAAATCCGCAATCCTATTGTAAATGTTTATGAAAAAGTAATTTCCACAGCATGATTTAGTTCATTTTTCTTGTTCAATGATATAGTGCCAATTTGGCTTTCGTTGTTTTCCAATCTGGCTGCAGTAAGAAAACAATGAAAAACAAATTAATTCTAGGGCCACTCTAAATAAACCAGGCTCACTCTAAATTCTACATTCACAAACACCACAAATTAATGCTAATAATTTGAAATGATAGGCAGTTCCATCGCTTGACAGGTAGTATAAACTCTGCTTGTCCTTACGTAATCGAAGGTGACTTTCATGCAGCTAGTACGTGATTTTTTATATTCTGAGTCTTCCCTTTTTTCTTTCTAAGTATTTTGATTACGTAATCCCTCTCTATTCTTTAACATTTGAGTCAAATCGAACGCTCAGCTACATTCGGCAAAATGGTTTTCATTCATGCCCTCGTATTGGCATCTGAAGCTCGGTTTTTATGAAAGAAAACCTAGTGGTGAGGAGACGCTCCGGGCTTCAGGGTGGAGATGAGTCATACGCTTACAGGAATACGAGGCGTCATCCTCTACTTGGAGGGGATGAATCACTGACGAGATTTAGGCCAAGAAACTTGTGGAGTAGGCAACTGTCGGCAGATACATTACGGGCTCGTAAATTTAAATTGAAAAGACGCTGACGAGGCACCTAGATAGCTCTGAGTTGTAAGGCCCATGTCAACACACAGACCTGCAGTGTCTGCACTCCATGCGTTCATTTCTTCAAGCTTGACGAAACTCGCTGCATCAGACTGCAACTCACACACCGGCTATATCTTGCTGGATGCTTGTGGTCATCACGGGGTTGGGGGACTGAGCACCGGGGCTCTACACGAGTGTGGGACTCCGCTGTGCCTATGGTGGTTCTGTGATGTTCAACTAGAACTCATCTCACTGAGAATAAATTACGAGTAATTAAAAGATCTTCAATTGATTGTCTCATGATAATTATGGGTAGCTGTACTCTGACTTCTCTGAATTATTATTAACTCTCATTCTGCCTCTTACATTGCAGTCGCATCCTGTCAGAGTTTACCTCCTACTTTGTTTGGCTAAACTTAGTAGTTTGGTTAGTTTCAAGCTGAGAACTTTTTATGTTCTTATTTAGTACAGGTATTTGAAAAAAGAGTCAAGTACAGGCGATAATATTGAAAAATCAACATTGTAACATAAATGGAAAATTGGTTGCGTGTAGTCAACACTGGAATTAGTTGCAATGATTAATTATTGGAATATTGCTGTTTTATTGCCTCAATAACAGAAATGCAAGCCCTCCACGCACTCCACTCCTGCAACATGCAACACGCTACACGCGACCACGCAACATTCAACACGCTACACGCAACCGTGCTACACGCAACCACGCTACGCGCAATCACGCAATATGTAACACGCTACACGCGGCCGTGCAACATGCCACACACTACACGCGACCGCGCAACGTGCAACACGCTACACGCGACCACGCAACATGCAACACGCGACCACGCAACATGCAACACGCTACACGCAATCACGCAACAGGCAACACGCGACCACGCTTCATGCCGCCACGCAACATGCAACGCAGTTCATGCGACCACACAACACGCGACCACGCTTCGTGCGACCACTTAACATGCAACACACTACACGCAACATGCAACACGTTTCATGCGATCAAGCAACATGTAACACGCTACATGCGATCAAGCAACATGTAACACGCTACATGCAACCACGCAACATGCAACACGCTACATGTGGTCGCGCAACATGCAACACGTTATACGCGACCGTGCAACACGCTACACGCAACCACACAACATTCAACACGCTACAGGCGAACTCGCAAAATGCAACACGCAACATGTAACACGCTACACGCGATCACACAACATGGAACACGCTATGCGCGACCACGCAACATGCAACACGCTACACCCGATCACACAACATGGAACATGCAACCACTTAACATGCAACACACTACACACGACCGTACAACATGAAATATGTTACACGTTTCATGCGACCATGCAACATGCAACACGCTACACGTGACTACACAACCTCGACACGCAGGGACACAATTTGTTATTCCTTCTGTCATCGTAAGCTGCGACTCAAGCCTGAGCCTGACTTGTGTATTTCAGTGTCAACATTTGGGATGAGCGCGGCAAGGGAGGTCGGTTCGTGTATACACATCTTTACATGGTGCCTTTTACGCTAGAAGAGGTGGTCTTTGTTCATAGGTGGGCAGAAGCCTCTTAGCATTGTCTGGCATTATAAAACATGCCCTCAACGCACCACTATTCAATACAGGTCGAAGACGTCGAGCAGCAACCGCTATGACACCTCATGTTGGGGTCGCTGTCTCAATCCTGGTCCTAAACAGCCGTGCTCAACATTGTTATGCTCTCTCACCCACTCCAACTGACCTGCAAACTGAGGATATTGCACTTCACTGCGAACTGAAGAACTTGCATGACTTGCGGGCACGTGGCAGCACTACGATGTGATCCTGTGGCACCTTCCGCCGAGTAATGCCCCAAGACTAACGAAGTATTTTTGCTGGAACTTCAATATTCTGTGCTACATCTATGTACTCTAAGGAGGCTGCGCAAGCTCTGCTTTGCTTTGTTAATGTGTTGTTGCAAGCTATTTTATGTCCATGACGAGCGCATTCCACAATATAATCATACAGTTTGTTGCTTGCTTGGTCCGTCTTTCTGTCACGCTCCTAAAGATTTTGATTGGAGGAAATTCGGTAGGGTATACATGTATCGTAAGCATTGTATTGTGGATATCAGAGGCACGTCGTTCAATGTGGAAACTCCGTCGCAAAGACCATGTCCACTGGCAAATCAAGCAAAAAAAAAATCAGTGAGAAACACGTGAATTTTCACATGTGGGTGTATTAGTTCTATCATAATACCGAATACTGATATGAAGGTCTATTAGAAATAGCAAATCAGCTTCATCCAGTGACATCACTTCTTGATCGTTGAAACTTCGGCAGTTTAAGGACAACGTGCGCTGCAGTTGAGATTTTATGCTAAGGTTGCTGCAGTTTCGTTCTGAACTCAAGCGTCGTATGGGTTAACTCCGAAGCTGCTGGTGCTAGTGTCTCTCTCACGCTCTACAGATGTGCATGGTCAGGCAGGCTATGAGCCAGGAGCTGTGTAGTATGTACCAGCAGCTATATGGTGTGTGTACCAGCAGCTGTGTAGTGTGTACCAGTAGCTGTATGGTGTGTACCAGCAGCTATAAAACGAAACGTACGAGCTAAAATCTTAGGAACGTGTCAATTTTTCACAAATTTCTGTTGCTTGTCATTTGTGACGAGCTACATTGTTAAGATGATTAGAGGGTGTCGGAGCTCGTAAAGATTATAGTGACTGCAATTGTTCCCAAATCTCCCCTGCCTTCTTCCTGTCTTGTTGGGGAGGCACGATGTGTGGTGAGAGTCCCGGGGACGGCAAGCTTTGACAGCCCCTCCTCTAATGAGGGACCTCCTTTAATAAGGGGGATCTTCTTAATGGGGTAGACTCCTTTAATGGGAGGGATCCCTTTGATAGAGGGGACCTTTTTAATGAGACCCTTTAATATAAGAACGCTTTTAACAGGAGGACCCCATTAATGGAGAGACCTCGTTAATGAGGGATCTCTTTAATCACGGGACTCTTTCAATATAGGACCTCCTTAATAATTTCCTTCAATGAAAAAGACGGATGAAGAGACCCCTCTAATAGGGGACTTTTTGAGAATGGGCCGCTGAGAGTTGAAAGGTCTTGCTCCCACTTACAGAGGTATTCATCTACTGCTGCTGCTGCTGCGTTTCAGATGCCGAGTTCTTTGATGCACGTTACGCGTCTGTTGTATGGTACTAAGCACCAGTTAAATGATACTGAGCACCAGATAGGTGACGCTGAGCTCCAGATAGATGGTAGTAGGCACCAGTGATGTTGGTGGTTAGCATCAGTTAGGTTGTAATAATCACCAGTCAAGAGGTAGTGAGCACCAATTATGTGTGACTGCACACAACTGGAGATGACTCTCTTAGCACTTAAGCCTATCGATCAAATGAGATGAAATTTGTTATTTGTACAGAAGAATTGAATTGGGGCGGCGCCGTGGTGCATCCTGCATTCAGGCGGCGGCCATGTTGCATCCTGCACTGAGGCGGCGGCCATGTTGTATCCTGTACTGAACGGCGGTCATGTTGCATCCTGTACTGAGGCGGCGGCCATGTTGCATCCTGCACTGAAGCGGCGGCCATGTTGTATCCTGCACTGAACGGCGGTCATGTTGCATCCTGCACTCAGACAGCGGCCATGTTGCATCCTGCACTGAGGCGGCGGCCATGTTGCATCCTGCACTGAGGCGGCGGCCATGTTGTATCATACACTGAGGCGGCGGTCATGTTGCATCCTGCACTGAACGGCGGCCATGTTGCATCCTGCACTGAACGGCGGCCATGTTGCATCCTGCACTCAGGCGTCACCCATGTTGCATCCTGCACTCAGGCGGCACCCATGTTGCATCCTGCACTCAGGCGTCACCCATGTTGCATCCTGCACTCAGTCAGCGGCCGTGTTACTTGAGTGGGAACGCGTGTGAAGTGACGTTGTGTTGTTTGGCTTACGGTTGCAGGTATCATTTTTTTCAAAAGAGATCAGCGAGATCATCAGCTTTACTTGGTGAATAGCAGGCAAAGGCCAAATTGTACTGATGAAAAAGTGAAGTTACAGTGCAGAAGCCAACTTGTAGAAGTTTTACATTCTCTCACATGAAAGGATAATTATCTACACGCATGGAAAATTTGCTTTTAAGAGAAAGCAAAATGAAATGAAACATTTTTCGAATTTCCTTTTATTCGTCCCTTTATTACAGGTTTAAGTTAAATTCCCATTCGCATACAGGAAAGAGCTGGTGAAAGAAATTAAATGCGAGCTGACATGTCTTACAGAAGACCATTAAAGTGTTCAACGCCTGTCTCCAAGCACAGATACAAACGCACCTGTCACGTTTCTTACAAAATTTGAGGCCTGAGTTTCAGGGCTTTCATAGTTGACGCCATGATTTGAGTTGTCCTGTGAACAACCCACACAAAGTGGGCCTGCGTGCGCCCCTTATTTTAGCAATTAAGGAGCTCATTTGAGAGGGCCAGGTCATGACCCTGACCCACCTTCTGGCCTGGTCGCTGCATTGATCTACACGAGGCCGCCAGGTATCCTGCTGTCGTAACTGCCTCACTCTCCTTCATCATCACAGCTCTGAAGTCCCGTCACTAAAGCTGTGCAAATGAAGCCACAGCGCATGTACACAACAGCTGTACAAATGAGGGCACCGTGCATGTACATAGCAGCTGTGCACGTGAGGCCACCGTGCAACTAGGGAAATTACGAATAGAAGAGAGGATTTTAATGATTACTTTAGTGTTCAAATATTTCTAGCATTTGGCTGGTGAAAAGTATAAAAATGCAACGAATAGCTTAGTATACCTTGAAATTTTCTTTTAGATCAGTAAAGTAGTCAATTCTTGATCAGAGAGACCAGTTGCAAGATCTCCGCCCCAGCATTGCGAAGTCAGAATTGATGCGTCAATGCCTCAGAGTTGCTCGTCTTGGCATAAACAATACATACTTACAAAGAATGACTTGAAATAAAGTTACTTTTGCTTATAATGTATAGAAAATGTACGAATATAGGTGAATGCCGTTATTATGTAAATAGTTGTTGAAGAATTGAAATTGGCTGTTGTATGGGCTGCTAGGGGGGGGGAGTTACTGTTGCTTCACACACTATGCGCATATAGAGCACAGACAGCTGGTGTAAAGCGCACGAAGGAATGGGAGTATTTCAGTCCCGTTTCCGATGTGGTATTTTCTACTAATATCAAACAGCATTGGACCTATACACCTTTACAGCCTGCCATCTGACCTGTTCAGCCTGACTCTGAGTCCTCTGACTGCTCAGTGTGCAGGAACTGCTCAATAAATTGCAACATTGCAAGTTTCGAAGTATGGAAACATAAATCAGAGGCCCGGAAATAAATAATGTACTATATGCGTGAATTAATTATGATTATGATGGCAGCAGCTTATCGTAATCGATGATGACCCAGTGTTCTCGTAAATCGTGGCTGGTGAGTGCGCAGGTGGTCGGAGGGGCCAATTCGTGAATGAAGAGCGTGCGTGATAAAAACTTATTTTTATGTGACGTAACAAATAGGAGTTTTCAGAAGTCGTCCGGGGCATGAGGTACTAGCACGCAGCGCTCACTCCTCTAACATTAGACGAAAAATTTGCAGGTGGCGCAGAGTGCGCCCAGCGTTGTTTCATGGCCTCCTGACACGCAGGGGCTGTAGCAGGGACTAGCACGTCACCTGTGTGCTGTAGCAGGGACTAGCATGTCACCTGTGCGCTGTAGCAGGGACTAGCATGTCACCTGTGCGCTGTAGCAGGGACTAACACCTCGCTTGTGCGCTGTAGCAGGGACTAACACCTCGCTTGTGCGCTGTAGCAGGGACTAGCACGTCACCTGTGCGCTGTAGCACGGACTAGCACCTCGCTTGTGCGCTGTATCAGGGACTAGCGTCTAATGAGGAGGTTTGTGACAGGGACTACGTTATGATGACGTATAACATGTCATGAAGTTGTTGTATAACAACCTTGTGATGTGCGACGTTACTTACTTAATGTGAGATAACAACAGTAGGAAACATCACTAATGTGACGAGTAAAACATGACATACCGAGGTATCATTGTGTGAGTGAGGGGTATTATACGAGAGTGGTATTATCAGAGTAAGGGGTATTATACGAGAGAGTGCTATTATATGAGTGAGGGGTATTATACGAGAGTGGTATTATGAGTAAGGGGTATTATACGAGAGGGTGGTATTATATGAGTGAGGTATATTATATGAGTGAGGGGTATTTTACGAGAGTGGGATTATATGAGTGAGGGGTATTATACAGGAGAGTGGTATTATATGAGTGACGGATATTATACAGGAGAGTGGCATTACGAGTGAGGGGTGTTATTTGAAGGAGGGGTATTATGTGAGTGTAGGGTATGATTTCATAGTGAGGGGTATGATGTCAGAGTGATGTCATAGTAAGGGGTATGATAGTGATGTCAAAGTGAAGGGTATGACCTAGGGTACGACTGAGGTTTGCATTATTGTCGATTTATCGATTAAGACACAGCCAATGTCCTTACTCCCCACTTCACCCTCATTTCCCAGTTCCCCTCCTCCTCATTCCCGTTTCTTCCCTCAATCCCCACTTCTTCGTCACATCCACGGCCCCCTCCCCTCACTCCTCACATCCCGCCTCTCTTCTCACTTCTTCCTCATTCTCTAATCCCCCTCAGCTACAGCTGCCCCCATGCGGTGAGGCAGTACAATGACTTGTAATTTTGTCCCACTGCGTGTGAGGCAAATGAAGGCAAAAGGGGAAGGAATTTCCTTGCGTAAAAGACGAAGGACATCCAGGCTCCACTCTACAGGCCCCTGCACAGAGCGTAAGCTGTGTAATCGTTTTTGGGAGAATTTTCGACGCTGGAACACTTGGGGACAGTTAAACACTCAGTCTTCGCCCAGCAGAAGCGACGTGTGTGTGTGTGTGTGTGTGTGTGTGTCTGTGTGTGTGTGGGGAGGATTAGAGCTGTTTCTTACACACACACGCACACATCGGGGCTGTGGCTGTCCTGTACCTTTTCAATGCAACTTAAATTAATATATTGAAATACTACAATTGAGACAAGTTACTGGTGGTGAGCCTTGTTGCTCGAGTTCTGCCAGTAGGCTGAGACTTGAAGGCGTGGCTGTGTAACGATGGCGTGATGTGAGGGAGCTTCTATACCTCAATCGTCATGGCCTCCAGTAGCTGAAAATCCAAATACCAAGAATCCTTGGAAGTTGAGGTGGGAATGTTGAGGCGGGAGTGTTGAGGCGGGAGTGTTGAGGCGGGAGTGTTGAGGCGGGAGTGTTGAGGCGGGAGTGTTGAGGCG